>JBCEWC010001277.1:0-42636 GCA_038996855.1 Solanum aculeatissimum
TTCTATGATGGCTTGATCGAGGGTCTTCGGGTCCTCTTTCGCCATGTCACATCTAGGCCCCTATCCGGGTCGTGACACATAATCCGTTTCTACAACTCTTATAATCTAACCTCTCTGTTTAACTTGCTAACATTCAACTTTTAAGCTCCCATATATCTCTGACTAAAGAAGTCTTGGATTACAAGGTAAAGCTCATTGTCATTTATACATAAATTTCCATCGACCTAATTACTAAGGGTGATAAAAATTCTTACACCGGATCACTTTGCATTGACAACTCAAATATACTAGCTAGGTTCTCATAACAAGTCATAACTTAAAGCGTCACATAATTTTACACTATCGTGAATGCACATCTTAAGCCTCTTCTTATCTAGTGTTTCATCCTCAATTTACTATCTCCATATAAAGGGTACCTTTTCCATACTCGTAGCATCATATTGTTTTACAAGTCAACATCTAACATCGAACACACACTACAATAAAACTCTTAGAGCAAACCTCCCACTAAGACTATCACGATCATAATGCTATCTCATTCTTCACATCGCTCCTCAAAATTCAGGCTTAGGACCTAGTGCTAACATGTGCATTAAAGACTTCTCTCATATTATACCAACTTATAATTACTAGGTAATATTTTATGAACATAGGCCCGCTAAAATCTCATATAAAATACTCGATCAACACACCCTTTCTTCACAACTCAAGTACCTTTCATCCATTCACTATACCTCTTTATCTGGCTAAACTCATAACTGTATGAATCTCATTAGGCTCTCACTTCGAAATCATAAGCCTAGTTTAGATCTATCATATTGAAAGCACTTTGTTCCTCTATTCAACATCTATACGTCACCCTCAATAATACTATGACGTGTCACCATAAACCTCTTTCTAGGTTGAGCACACTCCAACTTATCGTAACAATAACTCTTTCTATATACCTTATCATGAAAACCAAATAGTACTTACCACTCTTCTATCAAAGCTTATAAGGATCAAATCATCACCACATTACTTACCTAATGGACATATAACTCTAATTACAAGCCTTAATCAACCACCACTCTAACTTTCTAGTCTCCTCCTCTTCATCATCATCTTTCTAGCTGTAGGATGATAACTCTACTCATGATTTCAAGACCTCAAATCACACTCTTAGGTGGTAATATTAAATTTTTAGAAGCATAAGCTTCTCTTTCATAGATAACATCAAATATCAAGTTTCAAATAAGAGAGTCTAGGGTGCATCTCGATTAGCTCAACTAAGTCAACCATGGTATATCTATGGTATATTAGGACAGAACAATCTTTATAGACCCTCTTAAATAGAATAGTGTCACCAATTAGGGTAGATACACTGAAAGGTTTGAATAAACACTCGGGAGTTCTATCAAATTTACTAATCATATAAGGAGACACAACTGATGTGGATCCAAGATCTATCAACATATAAAAATCAAGAGTAAGGATTCGAATCATACTAGTCATAATGTCCTAGAGTGTTTTTTTGATCTGGGGGACTACCGTGGCACACAACTGGTCTATTGCCTCGCTTGTGCCAGAAGTAGAACCTCTATGATTTTCTCTAACTAGTGGTGTTGGTGTGGAGGGTTAAGCTTTGTTGGCCTATTCTAAATAATCCCTCTGAAAGTGACCCTTTTGGCTACACTTATAACACTCCTTAGTACCCTTTCGATAATTTTCCAAATGAAGTTTGCCATACTTTCCACTTGGTGACTTTCCTTTAGGACCTCGAGCCACACTTACTTGAGATGGAGGATTCCAAACCCGGAAGGGCTGGTTCCTCCTTGGCCTCAGCTTATATCTGCTATTAAATATGAGTGCACTCACTGTTGGTGGCACATAACTCAAGGGTATTTGCAGAGAGGGAAACCTATTTTCATTCCATTGTTTATGCTTACTACGCTCATGTCCTATTGACTTAGCCTTTTTGATCCAAGGTTCTTCCATCTCATTCTTTTTGTCCTCTTTTACCCATTGAGCATATGCAACAAGCTGAGTAGTAGGCTCAACCTCCTCAGTGCTGATTACATTCCTCAAGTTCATGATGCATTTGGAAGGAATGGTTTGCAATGTGTAATGCATTATTTGGAAGAGAGATTTTTCTAGAGTTTAACTGTGTAGCATGAATCAAAATAAGAAAGAAGTGTAATAATTCCTAATGTCCTATAGCCTCCCTATTATGGATGTGGCACGCTTCATACTAATAATACGGACCCTACCAGATATGACTTCGTAGACTCCCTAGGACACTTGAACTCTGTGCTCTGATACCAAGTTTGTCATACCCCAAGAGGGTACCTTTAGCGTGGCCAACACTCAAAGACTATTTCTAGTCCCTAAGCAAACCACTTGACATCATTATCACATCATACTTAACAGCAGAAGAAAATACTAAAATAAAAGTCAAGAAATCGATCAACTGATTAACTCCTCTCATAAATAAATATTTCCAATGAACAAAGTTTGGAAAATAAATAACAGTCAACAAACTCTACCCAGTGTCATGAAGCCTCTATCTCTGAGCATCTAGGTGGTACTAATGATAGGTTCGTGGCTACCTCAAATAAAAATAAAAGTACTAAACTCAAAGCAAGAAAGATAAGTGGGGCATCCTCCAAATGTAGGGAAGGACACACCAATCAGCTGAATGCGATAAGATTCTCAAAGAAACGCCTGCTGATGACCTCTAATACATGTCTCTGCATCATAAAATGATATAGTCCAAATGGATGTCAGTACATTGAATATACTGGTATATAAAATAGCTAGAAAGGAAATAATCAAAGATACTCATATCAAGCAACTCAACTTAAACTCAACTTAACTCAACTCAACTTAATTCAACTTAGTAAATCATGAAAATTTAAGAATAAAATCATGCTTTGAAAGTAAACTAAATAATATGCAATTCATGCCAAGTCATTCAATTTATATAGTAAAACAATGCTCCTAGAAGAAACTACAACATGTAACTCATGTCAAATCAGTTATGCAAAATTAGGGAGTTTCTCTAATTGACAAGACTCACACCACCATAAATGGTGATGCACAATGAAAAAAGACTTCATTGTAAGCCCATCCATTACTTGCCAAGGTAAGGACGCTCACCTCTGCCTTTGGATCCTCAAGCTTTGTCCATCATTTTGGGACAAGAGTTGTCAGAGTTAACTGCATGAATATCCTACGCGGACAACATAGTTCTGGGGTGTTCTCCTCTTACACAACTCGGTGCTCAATACTACTCCCAAAAGAAAGCCTCATTTAAACTCATCTTAATCGTTCAAACTCAATGCTCAATTATCTCAAAACTCTTTAAAATATGCCTCATCTCCTCAAGACTCTTCCTCAACTCATTATTTATGCTCAAAACTCATGTTCATGCAAACTCAATAAAATATGTTCAAAATCATCTTTGTTAGACATACAAAAGGCCATGAATCTCAATTTAAGATAATGCATAAAATCAAATATAAGTGCTCAATTAGGGTTCATGTGAATGAAGACATTAACATGCATCTAATCGAGTACCCAATTCATAAAGATCATAAACACACTTTATGAACAAAAAACTCAATAGGACAATAAAAAACTCAAGAATTCAACTCAAGAATTAGGGTAAAACTCTACTTAAACTCAATTACAAGAAATCAACATGTGGGGTGCATGGATAAACTCAATCCAACACTATGAGTAGCCTTACATACCTGGGATAGAGAATGGAAAATCAAACGACAAAGATTAGATTTGAATCTCTTGAACCCTAGACTCATCGTTTCTCTTTAGCCTTAGTTTAGAAGATGAATTAACATAAATAATTGAAAATTCATGCTTAGAAATTAATATAGGGTTGAAAATAACTTTAAAACTACATAATTTTAGTCTAGGATGGGTGGAGAAAGGAATATAATGCTCTTGCATTTAAAACTGGTCATCAAGTACCAAGATAGACCAAGTCCGCGATGCAGACTTGTCGCGCTTCAATTTATTTTTTGACAAAAAACATAAAACACGTTCAAAAATATTTTTTTTATAAAATAACACATAAATCACATTTATCAAAGGCGTTTTATTTGTAAGTTTATATAAATCGCTTTTCGATTGATTTTCTAATATCATAAAAAAAGTTATAACCCCAGTTAAGTGCAGATTTGCGGCAAGTCTGCGATGCGGACATGTCGGGTGTTTTCTAAAATTGCATTTTTGCTCCAAAAATTATCTTTTGATCTAGTTGCTCTAACATTAACCAAGACCATTTTCCATATAATTTTTCATGTTGATCGCGATTCCGGCCTCTTATTTACCAAAAAAGTTTAGGAAGATGCGTTATGCAATCGTCTCTCCTTTAGGGGTATTTTGACAATTTTATCGAGTGTAACAAAAACCATCCCAAAACTGGTATCACATGTACAAACCTCTAATACATTAGAATAAAAAATAAATAATAGAAGTCTTAATAGTGTTTGTTTCTCAAATAGAACAAAACTAATAAAAGATGTCTGACAGTCTTGAGAGTATGTTGGGGTAACAAGACACTACCTCTCAATCAATCAATAGCTCGTTCCGAAAGGGAAAGAAGAACATCAGTAGAATCCAGGATCACAACCTACACATATGTGTAGAAAAATACGGGTGTGTATCAAAGTACCCAACAAGAGGACTTAATCATAGGTAGAGAATAAAGAACTTAACACTCCTTTCATCCCAACCACATACCTCTGAACTATAAACTTACACCAAGAAAAGGTCAACATACATACCGTAGATAATCTATACAAATATAATATCATATCACAACATCCCAATAGTTCAATCTCAACAATATACAAGACTCAAGTCATTCAATATATCACACTTAGTACATTCATCAACTTTAAAGGAAGGAGTAATATGAAATGGAATGGGATTCCATGAAATACAAACAACTCAATGCAAATGTCAAGTAATCATGATGCATGTCTGTCCTATGATACACATCATCTGATATAATCAGAGCAAAATCCATGAGATACATCTACTGATATAATCAGATCGGAACTCGTGGGGGGCACACGTAGTCCATGCATCTACCGAAACTATTTTTTTTATCAGCATTTACTTTCATATCTAGCCAGAATCATTTCCCTTCGACTTTTTTTTTCTTTTTTTCTTTTTGGTAGCCAAAACTATTTCTCTTCATCTTTTCTTTTTCTAGCCGAAACCATTTTCCTTAAACTTCTCATCATGAATGAGACATCAAACAAATATATGTCATCATAATACAGTAATCACTCTTACCAGTATAAGAATATGCAAGATGTTCACATAAATCATTTATTCAATAATCAACAATCTTTCTCATCATTCTTTCAACACGTTTTTTATCATCAAAACATTACAAGTAATCAAACTATAGTATAACTTGAAATTTTCAATAAATTCTTTATCATCATAACTTACTATCCATCATTGAGTCCACATTTCACAAGCACTTAGTTAAACAATTGTGAAAACATACATTTAGTTCAACATTTCACATAAAGTGCTTCAATAGACATTTTCATGTAACATAAATCAAAGTTCAATAATTAGATCAACATGAACACTTTATCATCTTAACAATTAAGATTACAAGCCCAATTCATAATATTAATTCACAAATCTTAATCACTAACAAATAGGCATCAATTCATACATGTAATTACCTCAACATGCCCATTATCCAATATATCTGCTAGAATATTTCACTAATCCCCAATTTCGCATAGATAAAAAATACTAAGTTCAATTAAATTCAACAAGGCTTAGAATCTACTTGCCTTAAAGAGCTACACAATCAATCCAATAAGAAAGCCTTCCCTTTCTGATGTCACTAAAGTGACAAAGGTGTCGCTAAATCAACACTCACAAAAACATGCGGGCTTCGCTACGAGGCCTATTCACTTTAGTGACACCTTGCTTTAGCGAGGACCTCATTGTTTTAGTGACTAGGAACTCACTAAAGCAAGGCTTGCATCAGTATTAGATCACAACAAAATCAACCAATTTCAAACACTTGAAATTATTCCTCGGGATTCGTTCAAAACTCCATACACACAAATCATATATGTAACCCTACTAAATTTGACGTTCCAAACTCAATGGAATCATGAAAAATCAAGTCCGAGATCTCCTTAATTTGAAACCTGATTAGGTGACTTAAATCTAACTTAGGTTCCTTGACACCCTAAAATGTTAGCAAAGCACTCAAAAATTAAGGCCAAGCTGCTTTTAGCACTAAAATCACCTCTCGAGACTATTGGACCCATCAAAAAATCAATTCGAGCACGTTGACCAAAGTCAAACTAAATTCCAACTTTAACTAAACTTCCAACTCCAAGCCTATAATCCACATAACAACTCTGAATCTGATTCCGACAACTTTTCTAGGATAATTTCCACATTTCAAAACTGATGGAATCGATGAAATTCTATTCCGAGACTCGAATCTCCAAATGACTCAAAATTTCAAAATTAGACAATTCAAACCTCAGAAATTTGATCTTTAGTAAAAATCTCAACTTTTATATGATTCTCAAAATCAACTTTAAAAATCAATCAAACATGACTCGAGAAAGTTGTTGGGAGGGGTAAAATGATAATTTTGTTAAAAAAAGTAAAAAATAACATTCAGGGTCATTATATCGTCTTCTTTGTCACGTGATTGTGAATTTATTATTGTGAATGTCTAACGTTTTCAATAATAATGATTAAAGTATAAAGAAAATTCTCATTATTAGTCATTATTTAGCTAGAGAAAATATATTTTTAATGATAATGATAAATTAAAGATGGTTAGTTATGGTTATTTCAGTGGCAATAGGAGAAAGAAATCTGGATGCTTATGGACATATTATATATAAGAAATGTAAAAGTAGACAACTCTCCATCAATATTTCATAAACTATCGGGTCCATAAAAATATTTTGTGAATTTTTTTATTTAATCTTTTTAAGGCAGCTGCTTATTGACGCGCCTACTTCAACTGCTTGATTATATTTTTTTAGCTGCTTCAACTATGATTTTGCAATATTACTCCTAATAAATAATTTTCCAACTACTTCAACTATGATTTTACTATATCACATTTATCAATTATTTTAAGTCATGTAAATACTGAAATTAGGATGAACAAATTTCTTTTTAAACTAGATAAATAAAATAAAATACCTTCTCTGTCTTTTTTATGTGACACTCTTTGACTCAACATGCTATTTAAGAAAAAAAGAAAGTCTTTATTAAAAATTGTGATTTAAAATAATTCTTACAAATTTATGTGACTGAGAATCATTTCATTAAGGGTAAAAGGAGAATTTTAAAGTTAAATTATTTTCAATTAGAGCAAGGTGACATTCTTTTTGGGACAGACAAAAAAAAAAAGAGTGACACATAAAATGGGGCAGAAAGAGTAACCATTTTAATATCATTCAATGATCATATTTGTCACGATCCAAACCTAGGACCTAGTTGTGACACGACGAATGTGACACCCAAAGGAAGCCTCATATCATAAGCACACATAAGGTAAAATAATCAATTTATAAGAGAGTGAGCAAACAAAACATATCAATATCAAAGTCATCGATTCCCTTAGGGGAATTATAACATCATAATGCTCAAAACATGCGTCTATATCATAGATCTTGGTGGGGTCTAGAACATGCTACTAGCTCACTCTCAAGATGAAATAACAAATGAAATTAAGAAATCTTCAAAGCACAATCCAAAGTCTAGCCATAAAATGGAGGAATAGTCTTATCGTCACCCGTTCCGACATGGTTAGATCATGTAGGCAAAAAAGTATGCATTAGTACGTGGAATATTACATGAAATCCCGATGTTCCCTCTACACTAAGAAAAATATGAGTCTACTTTGTCAAGGTAGACTTGACCCCCACCCTTTAGGCTTGACCTTTGCACAATGAGCATCACATAGACATAAAGATCCTGCCCATTAGGCTTAACCCTAGCACGATGAGAATCACACAAACATAATGATAAATCAATCCATTAGCTAGCCTTATAGGCACATAATCATGAACCTACGGTGGCACGTAGTTATGATACTTGAGTGTTTATATAAGGACTCTTAGGGATGGTTCCCCTCACACAAACTCACTCGGTGCTAAGTCAAATCCCATGGGATACATAATCATGCATGCACATAGTTTTCAACATAATTCATACTTTATCAAAATCATACTTTCATATTTTGTAAAACAAACATCATAACCTCATGAAAACATGTTATACCATAGGAATAGTCCATCTACATAACTTTGTATATAATGTGGGTATACTCCTCATCTTATCATCATTTAATCATCATTAAGGTCTTAAAGTCACCCTCATCATCATGTTGTCACCATCATCATCATATCATACTTAAAATCACATTCATGAAAATCATAACTTTGTCATAGAAAATTAGGGTCATATATGATTTCATGAGCAATTGAACTAAAATGATGCAATTAGATGAAGTTCATATGAGAAGCATGCATTAGAAATCAATTTCGATCATAAGTAAAGGAACCCACAACAATTTAACAAGTTCTAATCATCATATACTTTGAAATCACATACTTTCACTTAGAAATCATAAAAATCATGTAATTCTTCATAATTCGTGCATATTTAAGAATAATAATCATAATCCAATCATTTTGAATGTCATTATAAAAATTCATAGAAATCCATGCTTAAAATTAAAGAAAAAGGTGATTTGAGTTGGGTTCCATGAATGAATCTAGTCCATGAATTAAGTCCTACATACCTCAAGTGAGAAGCTTTAGAAATTGAGATGAATAAACCTTAAAATCCTTAGCAAAACTTGAAACCTTAGCTCTAATGGAGTCCTTGCTTAGAGAGACAATTTTTAAATTTGGGAGAGGATTTTGAGAGTGAGTGAAATATAATGAATTAGGAACAAGTTTTATAGGAATTGAGTAAGTTAAGTTAGTTAGGAGGGTCAAAATGATGTAGTTTCGGAGTTAAATAGATTGAAAACGACCAAAAGGCCCTTCATTTAAAAATTATCAGACCCATCTGCGAGTCACTGTTTACGAGCCATAGAATGGAGTATGGCTCATATTTGGCCTTCATAAATTGAGTACCATAAAATTTTAGCTACCGAAAATTGAACCTTCAAACCATAGTATGGTCTATAGTTCATTTTACGACTGTAGATACTCTTCGTATATGCCTCCCAGACTTAGAGAAAAATTTATTTCTCATGGTCTATTTCACAACCTAATTTATGGATCATATTCTTTAGTATGACTCGTATTTGACTTTCAGTGAACAAAATTTGCATCAACTCTTAGACCCCAACTAAGAGACTTGTCTATGGTCCGTGATTCAATCCACGAGTCGTAGATTGGCTCATAGTACCATTCCAACTCAAAATTTCTGTAACTTTTCCATTTTCTAGGCTTTCAACATGTGGGGTGTTATAATATCTTTCCTTGGGATCATTCATCCTTGATTAAGACAAAAGAAAGCTTGAATAGAGTAGAAACATGACCAACATCACAACATTAATGCAAAAATACAACTTAATAATTATTTTCATAAAATCATCAAACGTACGCATCAAACATCATTCAAAAACACAATCATCATCATGCATGCATGTAATATCACTAGGAAATATGTATTCTGGAGAATTTAGAAGAATAGATCATATTTAGGTACCTTAGGCTTGGATAGAAGGAAAGAGGTAAGGATATTATTTCATTATGTCCGCCTCCGCTTTCAAGTAGCACTCTCAACTTGTTGGTTTCTCCACAACACTTTGACAGATGCAATTTTTTTATTTCTCAATCTCTTTACTTGTCGGTCCAAAATCTCAATCGGTACCTCTTCATAAGTCAATTCATTCTCAATAGTCACATCCTCCAATGGAACAATGGAATTAGGATCACCCATGAATTTTTTCAACATCGATACATAAAATACTAGATGGACCATAGCTAATGTCATGATCCAAGACTAGGTCCTAGATGTGACCTGATAAATGGGGAACCCGAAGGGACCCCAAATCTAAGCATAAGTAACACATCCTTGGTTGTGGAAACATAATTAAATAACAAGCAAATAAATCTAGGGGAAGCGGGACTTTAGACTCAAGCTATAAGGATGTTATGGGGAAGAGGATTAGCATGAACATATAACAAATAATGACTAAGGGGCGAGTAAGTATGACTCACGCTATGGAGACAATAGGGACATAGGACTTCTAGAACATATCAACAACAAGAAACAATACATAGAAGAGGATAAGGACTAAGGGAAGTCTCCCATAATTACATTAGCATAATATAAGTCAAGCTCATAAAATACATATTCATATCCAACAACACCTCTAACATGACTGGAACGGGGGCCAAGACATCTCCCGGGCTTACCCTCAAAGGTAAATATCTATAAATAGACAAGTCTTAACAAAAATATGAAAGAAAGTGAATGTTTTCCCTGAAATGGAGGACTCACTAATAACAATCTTCAATAATCTGTCTAGCCACATGGACGAGGAGGATGAATAGGAGCTCTGGTCTCTACATGGTTAATCATGTAGGCAAAAAGTATTCTTTAGTACTTAGAATGTACTAAGTATGCGGTGTGAAATGCAACAAGGAAATATAATCCATAATTAAATAATGTGCATAATCATAGTGAGCGGGTATAAGCTCAATATGACATGAATGATCAATGCCTTAGTAAAAAACATGCATGAGGATAGCCAAATCACAAATTATATCAACATAGATGGGAAGGGACCATAACTAACATATAATACCAAGTAATCTACCACTTGGAATTCTTATGTTCACTCTACACTAGCCAAGGTAAACTAAATACTTCACCTTGCAGGTACTTACCCCATTTTGGAGAGTGTTTCACAAATGCCTTAAGAGAACGCCACCCTTTTCAATTAATATAGAAAAAGAGAATTACAGGAACACCACCCTTTTTGGTTATTAATTAGTATGTGCCATATGGGAACACCATCCTTTTTGGTCAATCATGCAACAAGAGCTATATGAATCCATTAGTTAATCACAAAGCTATGGTGGCAACATAGTTAAGGGACAATTGTTATTTACCAAGGACCTCTCGGTACTAGATCACAATCCCAAGGAATACTTAATCATAATCATAGTTGTTATATTCAAAGTCTCATAATATCATGATAGAGTAGCTCATCAAAACCAAAGCTTCATAATATCAAAGATAGGGCTTCGTATCATTCATAACGTTCATAACATTTATCTGAACTCTAACATGCTTATTAGCCCTTCAACATTCACAACATGCATAATTCACATATATTTCCACAAGACTTTCATCAACATAAGAAGCTTGACTCATAGCTCTCTTCAAAATAAGGTGGGTATATGCATATAATCTCAAAATCATATAATTCAAGAGTATAAAATATGAGAGGAGTAAAATCAAGTCATTTAAGAATCATTCAAAACAACTCACCAACCTTGTAGTAAAAGCCCCATAATGGATATCTTGGAATTCAACTAAAATCCATAAATTTTCCATAATTTTTCATGGCATCATAGAGTACATAGCTTTAGTATCATAAAACCAGTCATAATATCAAACCCCAATGGGTATTCATGCATAATCATCTCAATAGTTGATGAAATCAAACTTGAATCGTGTTTATAATGCATAATAAGAAATACCCAATAAGTATCCAATCTTAAACCATAAAGTTTACATGAAAAGAGAGAGTTGGACTCCATGAATGGAAGGATCTATGGACGAAGACTCATATACCTTAAATTTAAAATTAATGGAGGAAACATGAGAAAGACTTGTGGCTTCACTTGAGTTCTTGAAATTCAAAGAGAGTTCATGTAATGACCCTCCAGGTCATTTATGTATTTCCACAGTTAATCTGGTGATTTGAGTGCATGTATGGTAACCTCAGACCTTTTGTGACTTATTCAGACCATTGGGATGGTTATGGGTTAAATTGGTTATGAATTATGTGAAATTGTTAGTTAATTGGGAAGTTATATATGTAAATTTAGTTTTTGGGTAAAGTCCTAGTAAACAACCTCAAAGTGGGATTCTGACAATTCCATTAGCTCCGAAATGGTTGAGTTAGGCTAAGAGCATATCCGGTGCAGTTATATCGTGATTTGTAAATTTAGCCGCCAAAACTGATTAATAATTGACTTAGTCAATACCATCGAGAATCTTGCCACAGATGAAATTTTAATAACGCGATTTTATTTAGAACGTTTCTCTTAGTCTAGGATGACCCTTAATTTGATACCGGGGACGTCCGGATGTGATTTGACCCCCTTGGGGCTTTTTGATGAAAGTTGCATATAAAGAAGTGGGACCCTCACTTTATCGTGGGAAGCCCCTTTTGAAATTCTGACTGCACCATTAGATTCAGAATGTCGAAATCCATATGATTACATAGTTCGTTTACAAAAATTAGAGTCTGAATGAGCCCAAAACATCGATAAAAGGAATTGAAAGATTGCTGAAATGAAAAGGACAACGTGGCATGTTCTGAGGCTACCACGTGGCGTGATCTGATGCTTCCACGTGGAAGCGACGTGTTCAGAGGTGGCAGCTATATATATAAGCTTGTTCCAAGGGAATTGTATACAAAATTCCTCTCAACTTTGAATCACGATTTCGAGCTCATGTTTCATCCGATTTTAGTGATTCAAAAGGCTACATTGTACAAATATTTGCGAGGAACGTTGTGGTAGTGTTGGAATTTGATTTTGGCACATATTTTAAGGTACAATCTTTATTTTTAGCTTGTTGTATATCGGAAATGACTGAAAATTATACATTGCATATATCGGTCATTTCTTCACGAAATTAAGTAAAATTTGTGTCTAAATTATTTTAATTTTCGAGCAAAATATTGTGGTATATTTGGATCTTGTTAATTTGGCTGTATTTTTGTGGAATTTGATAGAGAAATTATGTAAGAAATATTTTCCAATAAGAAATACAACTTCATTTTTGAGTCGTTTCTCTATCTATTGGATCTATTTTGGGCTCAATTTTTGGCTATGGACTCGGGATGATGTAGGGATCATTTTACAGGGGTTGATTTGGTATTAGGTGTAGGCTCCATTTTTTTCCATTTTAGTCGTAATTGATGTAATTCCACCCATTTCCTGAGATTTATAACTAAATCAGCAGTGATGACCTTATGACTTATGTTTTGAGAGTTGAGCAATGTTGGAGATGGCAAGGAATGGAAAAGCTTGAATGGACTGATCAGGAGCGCGAGGACCGCCTTCCAAGTAGGCTATAATTCTTTACACATTAGACTGAGTGAAATACATGCGTATGTGAGCCGGAACGTGTAGAAATGTATTGTTTATGGGATGAGCTGTGGGATATGTGTTGTATATAGCTAGTTGTGATTATGACTAGAAATGGTATTGGTAATGGAACTACCGGACCAAAACTATCTGGAACCAGACTGGTACCGACATTAAACTTTAAAAATCTAGCCAGAACCGGATCAGGAACGACCTTATTTGTATTTTATAGGGGTTCTGTCTCGGTCTAATAGGAACTGGATTCGGACCACCAGACTGGAATTATTCTTTTTTTTTTAAAAAAAAGTTGTTAAAGTTTAAATTTTAAAATTTAAAAATATCAAATTTAAATCTTAAAGTTTAAAGTTTTGAATGTTTCATTTTATATTTAAAGTTTTAACTTTAAAGATTTGAATAGGAATATATTTTTAAAAACTTTTAGACTTATAGTAAATACATTAAAGATAATAATTAAAAACAATAAGGTGTGAAGCCTATATTTTTATTATGTTTTAGTTTAAATTGTACAAATATTATAAAAGAACCTAATTTAGGCAGTCACCTTCTAGGAAGAGTTCTGTTTCAATTAGGCCTTATTATAGTAATATACTAATATCTTATACCATAATGAAAATGTTGTTTAAGTAATTCTAACATTTCTAATGTAATATTTTTCGGAATTCGTTGTTGAGCTTGTTATTCTAGAAAATCCATGTCGTCTTCACTTCATTCCTATAAAATATTATCTATATCTGCTTCAAATTGAGCAGGCAAAGTTGGACTCCCTAAATTCCTCTGCTTCGCATTAATCCAGTCTCTGAATAAAACTAAAAATTTCAAACTATCTGTCGCTAGAGAATATCTATGGTCTCCTATTTGGAATCTTGTCGAAGTGAAAGCTCCTTCTGAAGCCACTGATGATGCTTGAATAGTTAGTACATCACGAACTACCCGCTAAAGTTTTGAAAAAATTTTCCCGCGGTTCTTCCACTATTCCAAAAGTTGCGGCTTGCCCTCTCCATCCTTTATGCTTTCTCTACCCTGGTTAATATATTCATCAAAATTATTTTATTCATAAAAAATTAGTCCAAGATAATTTTCTAACAGATCATCAATGTTGTCCTCGTATCTACATCTAGATAATTCGAGTTCTTGACATTATACTTGTTCTTATGCACTAGAATCATATGAATCATATAATTTCCTAGCTTCATTTTTAATACTACTTTTAACTATTGCCAAATTATGTAATTGATTATTTTCATCGTCTTCAATATCTAAATTTGAATATATACTTTCTACCATACGAGATGCACCTATTTCTTTATATGTTGGGTTAAATAAACAAGCAATTAAATAAATTTGAGAAATTGAAAAAATATTTTTTTAAATTTTCCATTATTTTTTTAACAGACTCTTTAAATTTTGAATTATTTTTAAACTGAGCAAAGTTATCAGAAATAGCACAAATGAAGGTAAAACAGAACAAATAATTGGATAATAAAGACCAAAAATTTATTTTGTAGCTAAATAAAAAACTTTTAAAAATTCAATAAGCTCTTTAACATCAACCCAACAATTTTCATCAAGTCGATAATCCATATCAATGTTATGAGCATTTCAAACCATAGTAACATGCTTTCTATATCCATAAGCTACCTTAAGCATTTCATACAAAGAATTCCACCTAGTAGCTACTGTTTTAGGAATTTTTCTAACAGAAAGATTATATTCTATTGACCGATTTTCAAATTTCCTACGTCTAGATTTTACTTGGCATTTAAAAAAAATGACATTCAGTTTCAACTTTTACACAACCATTTTCAAACAATCTACACCATCTCTAACAATCAAATTATAAATATGTGCAACACATTTAATATGAAAATCATCATTATAAATAGGACTAAGAACTGGTTTTAAATGATCAACATGTTTGTTGTTAGAAGTGTTATCTAAAGCTACACTAATTTATTTTGTAGAAATTTCATAAAAATCTAAAACATCAAGAATTTCTTGCGCTATATAAGAATCAATTTTACGCAATTCACAACTTTTATAACCTAAAATTCATTTTTGGATTACCCATTTTTTATCAATCCAATGTTCGGTAATTGTAAAATAATCATTACCATTTATACTACGACCTATATTAGAAGTAATTGCTAATTTACAAGTATTATATGCAAATAAACAACAAAGATAGTGTACATGTTGACCTTGGTAATAAAAAATGACTATTTAAACTGTATTTCTAGAAAAATCAGTAAACAATGGGTTATAAACAATTTGAATATAATCAATAAAATCTAGATTTTCAGCAAAACTAAATGGCAAACCAGTAACAACAATCATTTTTGCAAGTTCTTCTAGGTCCCTTGTCTATTATAAGGGCGATGTGTACTAGGACCGGAAACATTAGAAGGGTTTAACTGTGATTGGACCATGTTTGAACCCTCTACTCCTATGGATGATTTGAGAAGGGGAGTTCCATATTTTTTAGCATCGACTATAGCTTGGGCTTGCAAAAATTATGCATCACATGATTTTTTAAATGATCCATCCCACCCCCCCTTTCTCAAAATTTTATGGTTTAAAACATGTTTACATTTATTGCAAATTGCTTGGGTTTTATATTCTTTTTGGATCACAAATTGCCAAACAACTGATTTTTTTTTGCACATTCCGCCTTAGGCTTAGTCCTAAAAGAATGTACGAGGGAAACGAGAGCGAGAACGGGAGCGACAACGGGGGACTAGTAGCAGTATATGGTGATTGTGTTTCATCATCATCAACAATATCATCATCTTTATTAATTTCATTATCATCTTCATCTGATGACTCATTAAAATTACCAAATTGTTGTTCTAGAAATTCATGATCTAACTCGGTATTAGTATCAATATTAAAATATGTATCATCAACATGTGTAAAAGCTTTTGTATTAATTGTCAGTGGCGGTTGTCTTGATTTCGATGTTGAAGAAGTACCAATTGATTTATTTTTATTGATTAATGCGTTAGCAATTCCACCAAGAAAGTACTTTTTTCTTTTTCTTTTCTACCGAAATCCAGATTAAACTAAAATTATACAAGTAATAAAATTAAAGATAATATGAAATTATGAATACAAAAAAATAAATAATTGAACTAATAAAGAATAAAAACTAATAAGATTAAATTTGTAAGTTGGAATTAATGTACCAAACGTCTGCGTAAAAGCAGACGTAGAAGCCGAAGTTGATGAAACTTGAAGCTTGTATTCTCCAAATTGATCCACCAAAATTTGCTCCAAATTAGTCCACCAAAATTATAAAACTAATTAACTAAATAAAATTAATAATTAAATTATTGAAAGTAAATAATAAATATAAATAATTAATTTGAAAGTAGAGAGAATTGAGACTTTGAAAGAGTTGAGAAAGTTGAATGATATTGTGAGAATTTGTATGAAAAAATATGAAGGGGTGGTGATATTTATAGATGAAATTTTGGGATGTAAATGTGAAAAATTAATTTTAGGATAACACAAAAAATGTGCAAAACCAAAGGCAACGAGTTTAAAAGTATGAGTAAGGCACCCAGAAAAATTTGAAACAGGAAGAGGGAAGAATGAGTGAAAATAACAGTGTTGGTAGGGAAAAAGTGTAGGATAACACAGTATCAAGGAGGGTCATTAGTCACTATGTTCCTAAAACATCATACCAAATCCCCCCTAAGCCTACGTTGCAAGCCTATAAAGTCCTAAAGTGATCCCAGTCCAGGTAGTCGAAGGTCTTGATCATGAGTATAGGGACAAACATATGGTATTAAGAACAGTGTTCGAATATCTATTGTGAGTGTGAGTGGTTTTGTTAGTCCCAAGTATTGAATTTGAAAATACTATCATGAGTGAGATATGTGACTCTTTTTTGCAAGGGAACTTGGATACACTGTTGATTCAAGACTATTTCAGTGATTGTAGCTTATCTATGGTTACCTTGCTTGTCATAGTTGCACTGTCATATATATTGATCTGCATTGGTTTATTTGATGACTGTCTGATATGCACTGATGTATTAGTTTGGGTATCTGAGATTGATTTTGAGATGATGTATGCCAATAGATTGAGGTCTGTTTATTGTTATACTGCTTATGTAGATTGAGTCCGTCGCTTGAGGACAAACAACAATTTTAAGTTGAGGGTGTTGATGTGCTACCAAAATACAATATGTTTTATGCTTAAAACTTGAAATTTTGTGTGTTCTCAAAGCGATGTTAGTGGGTTTGATGTGTTGTTTTGTTTATTTTACAGGATTTAGTATGGTTTTGGGCAAAGTGCTGCAGACTTGCAGTTTTTGGTGATTTACGGGCAACTCTATAGGTCCTGGTTCATTCCACAAGTCATAGGTTAGTTTCATGAGTTAGATCCAGTGAAGGGCCAATTTTCAGAAGCATCCACGGATTGTCAGATGAGCCATAGAAGTGTTTATGAGTCATGGATTAGTGTCATGCCTGGAGGATCAGATTTTTGTGAAACAATGTCAGATGAAACCCTCTATGGGCTGTAAGTCAAAGGACGGTCTGTAAAAAGGTCTCGTGATTTTGAAGTCTATTTTTGAAGATGCAAAGTACAAAGCCCAGGTACTGACATGGTTCCTTATACGACCCGTAATCCAGTCCATAGAAGTTGTCGAATCCAGTTTTCCTATTTCATTTTGGATTTGTATTTTAGTTATGATAAATAGATTTTCAGGTTTTTTTTAGAAGAAGAGATGTAATAGATATAGCAAAATTGTAGAGAGGCACACGAGAGAAGAGAGAAACACTTTGAGAACTCATATTTTGTGATTATTGTATTGTGATTTCTTCTGGAGAATTTACATTTCTTGTTCTTAAATTCATCCTTGTAAGTGCTTAATTATGTTATTCTTTAACATGATTTCTTCATCTACAATGATCATGCATAGCTAAATTCACAACTAGGGTTGTGGGAATCATGAAGAACTAATAAGGTAAAATCGGATAATCCATAATTCTTGGAAAATGTACATGCATGTATTAATTATGCCCTTCGATGTAAATGCTTTTTCATGGTGGCCAACGTTAGAACTTTCCCTAGTTCTTATCGACTGGATCAAGGTGGTAATGAATGGAAAAAAGGGATAGTAATCAAGATTCGATGTGATCCCTCTCGTCTAATCAACCAAACTGGATCAAGGGGAGGTTGTATTGGAATAAAAGGTAAGGATTAGTAATGTCATGTTGCGCGGATGGATCAAATCACGCAGTAAAATTTATCTCTCATCTAGATCAAACGGCTTGGTAAAAAAAACTTACCGTTCTCCATGCTACACACTTGAAAAGATTATGATTATCTGGTGATACTACATTCGAAATTCCTGGGGAACACAATACCCTAGTTACTTCTCTAATTGATTTCACAACACTTGCTTCTAGTTTAAGTTTATTTACTGTAATTATAAAATCCACTCTTTCGGGAGATAAGTAGGTTAATTTAACTCAAATTAGTTGTAATTACTCTAGGTTTAACCATACTCCCTATGGGATCCACCATAACCTCGGTTAGGTTATACATTTTGACAATGACCGCTTATCCCCTAAGTGGAGGTGTAGTTTGGGCGACATCAAAATTTTAGCATTGTAGCCGAGGAATATGACTTTAGACCAGTTTAATTTGAGTAATTTGTGTATTAACTCTTATTTTCTTTATTTTACGTTCTTGTTGTGTTTGTTTTATTTCAGCATACATGTGTAGTCTATGCGAAACATTCATAGTCGAGGCAATCATTTGACTCCGTTTGACCCTGAGATCCAGAGAACATAGAGAAGAATGACCCAAATTAATTCAAACAATATTACAAATGAAGTCGTAAATGCAGCAGTAAATCATAATACTAATGACCCAACACCACTGAGGGTGTGAATCCACAACCCCAGGATCTTTAAGCCGCGGCTAACATGTGGAACCAATACAGGCTTGACCTTATGTCAGTGGATGTCACCAGAGCTATTGCGTTACCTCATTTACTAGATGACACAAAATTTGTCGTTTCAAGTGGGTTACTTTAAAATGCTGCAAAACAGAGGATTGTTCACAAGCCTACCATCAGAGAATTCGCATAACCATCTACACAATGTCGTCTTTGTCTGCAAGAGCATGATGGGGAACCAAAATTTGTCCATGGATTCCATTGGGCTCCGTTTCTTCCCATTGTCTCTAACATGCAAGGCGACAGTATGGTTATCCGAGCTTCTACAAAGTTCAATCACTAGTTGGGCGGTAATGCAGAAGGCTATTTTGGAGAGGTTCTTCCCGAGTTTGAAAATGCTAAAGTTAAAGGATCAAATTAACAACTTCGAGCAGTTCCCTGATGATTCGATCAACACTACATGGGAGAGGTTTACAAAGTGCCTGAGAGGTGTCCCTAACCATAAGATCATGGACGATTCCTTGGTGAAAATCTTCTATCGAGCCTTAGACAAAAATGGCCAAGCTGTGGCTAACACTATTATGGGAGGCTCATTTTTAGATTGTCCATTTCTAGTTATAGCTGAACGGTTAGAGAGAATGGTCAAGACAAACCACACGTAGGGGACAAGAGATAAGTCGATGACTAAAAACTCTTTCTCAATTAGTACTAATTTGACACAGTCATAGATAAATGAGGAGGTGGTGTAAGGGCTAGCTCAGATTAGTATTAATATGGGACTATTGATGAAACAGAGTCAAGAGAGAGTGATTGTAGTTAATCATCAGCTTCCACGAGCACCCATACACGAGGAGCCTTACTATGAGGAGGAAACTTTCTTTGTCACTAATCAAACGGGGGGTTTTCGGACCAACACCTAATGGTCTAATTTGGACTATTGGCGTCAAGGAAACCAAGGTCGGAAATTCAATAGAGATGGTTCTTTCAGAGGCAACAACTGAGGTGGCTACTATGACAAGAACAGTGGCCAGGACAAAGGTACTGATTAAGGTCGCAGAGATAGTTACATAAATGGAGGATATGTTCCATAAAGTAATTATGACTCTAGGGATGGTAGTTCGCGGATTGAGAAGTTGTTTGACCAACTGTTGAAGAAGGCTGACGCTCAGGATGAGACCTTGATGTCGCCCAAGCTACACCTCCTTTTTTAAGGTTAAAGCAGTCGTTGTCAAGATATATAACCTAACCATGGTTTAGGTCAAACCTATAGGGAATATGGTATATTTTTTATTAATTCCAAGTAAATCAAGTTGATTAACCTACTTATCTCTCGAAGAGGGGGGGGGGTTTGTAATTGCAAGAAAATTAAACCTAGACTAGTGCAAGTGTTGTGAAATCAATAGAAGAGTTAACTAGGGTGATGTGTTCCCCATGATTTCCTAACTCAATATTACCATATAATTGTAATCTTTTCCAATGTGTAGATGCAGAATGATAAGTTAAGTTTACAAAACCCTTTGATCCAGGTGAGAGGTAAATTTCACTGCGGGATTTGATCCATCTCTGCAGTGTGACATTACTATCCCTTACCTATTTTCCCAGTACAACCTCTCCTTGATCCAGTTTGGTTGATTGGATGAGAAAACATTAATTAAATCCTGTTAATTATTCTCTTTTCCTATTCATTACCTCCTTGATCCAACAAGTAACACTAGGCAAGTTCTAACGTTGGCCACCGCTAAAAAGCATGCTAAATGAAGAGAAATAATTAATACATTCATACACACTTTCCAAGAATTATGAATTATTTGGTTTTACCTTGTTAGTTTTTCATGGTTTCCACATCCCTAGTTGTGGATTTAGCTACTCATGATCAGTGAAGATGCAAGAATCATGATATAAAATAACATAATTGAGCACTTAAACAAATGAATTTATGAATAAGGAATCCAACTTTAATAGAAATCACAAGTATGAATTAAGAACACCACAATATGTTTTTCAAGCGATCCTCTAGTGTTCTCTGTCTCTAGAAATCCTAAAATCTATAAATTCCTCTAAAACTTGATGAAAAATAACCTAACAACCTATTTATAATGTCTAAAATACAAAGCCAAGTCAAAATTGAAAAACTAGGTCGGTAAGCTCTACATGCAACTTCTACGGGCTGTATAATGTTCCACGACCCGTAATTAGGGTTTTGTGCTCCTTTTTTGCAAAACTAGAGTGGTCTTCTACGAGATCCATCTATGGGCTGTATAGGATTCTACGACCCGTGGAGGGTTTCGTCTAATGAAATTTCAACACTTCTACACTTTCTAATCCTCAGGGTATGACCTCAACTCTATGACTCATAGAATACTTATTGGCTCATCTCCATATTCGTAGAGACTTATTAAGAAAATCTCTCATTCACTAGAATTTGTTATGAGACCACTTCTACGGCCCATGAAATCTTCCACGACCCATAAGTGGTTTGTGGATCATACAAATCTGCAATTTTAGCAAACTTGGCCCAAAAATTGTGCCAACCCTATAATCTTACAAAACAAATATAAAAGCACATTAAATCTACTAACATCACATTTAGAACTCACAAAATTCCAAGTTTTAAGCATTAAAAGTGCCATATTTCGATAGCACATCAACACCCTCAACTTAAAATTGTTGCTTGTCCTCAAGCGATAGAAACAATCTACATAAACATTACAGTAACACACAAACCTCAATCTAATGGCACACATCATATCAAACTCAAGCACAGAAACCTACACCACTTATAAATGCATATCAGGTAGCTCTCAAGCAAACCAATGCAAATTAATACATTCAATAGTGCAACTATGACAAGCAATGTAATCTACAATAAGCAACAATCATTAAATTAGTCCCATATTAACAATTCATTGCAAGTTCCCTCACAGAAAGAAGTCCCATATCACACTCACGATGATATTTTCAGATTAAATACTTGGGATAACACAAAATAACTCACTGTCACAAAAGATATTCAAACTCTTCGTTCAATATGATGTGCTGCTGTAATACAACACTTTTGATGCTTAAAATTTAAAATTTTATGTGTTTTCAATGCGATGTTAGTAGGTTTGATTGTGTTTTTGTGTTTGTTTTGTAGAATTACAATGTTGGCAAAGTTTTGGGAGAAATATGCTGAAGTTGCTGATTTTTATTGTGTTCCATGGAATGCTCTACAGGTCATGGAGAGGGTTTCGTATAAAGTTCCAGTGAGGGGTGCAAAGTTGAAGTCAACTCTACGATGAGGATCCACAAGCCGTATAATGTTACACTAGCCATAGAGAGATGGTCATGCTCTAAGGATCAGAAAAGAAGAGGTGTTGAAAAGTCATCAGACGAGACCTCCCATGGGTCGTAAAATCTTGCACGAGACATGGAATGATTTCGTAGAAGCTAACTCTTGAACACTGCCTGAATCTATGAAACTCTGATCTACGGGCCGTGAAATGGTTTACAAGCCGTAAATAGGCCCCGTGAAGATTGCCAACACAGTTTTCCTAGTTCGTTTTGGTTTTGTATTTTTGTCATTATAAATAGGTTTTTAGGTTATGTTTCATTAAGTTAGTAGAGAGAAAGAGGTTTGAACCTTGATTTAGTGAATACACTTAGGATTTATCATACATTGTGTGTTCTTGATTCAAACTCATGATCCTAATTAAAGAGTTTGATTTTTTGGTTTCAATTTCATCTATATAAGTGCTTAACTATGTTATTCTATATCATAATCTCTACATTTACACTAATAATGCATAGCTAAATCCACAACTAGGGTTATGGGAACCATGATGAACTAATAAGGTAAAATCGGTTAACGTGTAATTTTTGAAAGGTGTGTTAGGGAATATTAATTATTCTCTTCACTTTAATTGATTTTTAACGGTGGCCAACGTTAGAACTCACCTAGTATCACTTGCTGGATCAAGGAAGTGACGAATAGGAAAAGAGGTTATTAACAGGAGACGATTGGGCTTTTTCTCATCTAATCAACCTAACTGGATTAAGGGAAGGTCGTACTGGGATTAAAGTCAGGGTTAGTAGTGTCAGACCACGGAGACGGATCAAGTTCTAGGGTGAAATTTACCTATTTGCTAGATCAAAGACTTAGGTAAACCTAATTTACTGTCCTACACCTACACACCAAAAAAGAATTGCATGTGTTCAACATTACCAAGTTAGGGATTCATGGGGAACACTTCATCCTATTTAGCTCTTCTACTGATTATTCATCACTTACATTCATTTAGTTTAATTTAAATTATTGTTTCAAACCTCCCTTTCCTTGGGAGATAAGTAGGTTAATCATTCTCAAGGTGCATTAAATTGATTTTGGAGTCTACCATATTCCTCGTGGGAACAATCCTAACCTTGGTTAGGTTATTTACATGATGACCACTTTAAATAAAAAAAGAGGTGTGAATTGAGCCATATCAAGTATTTTGGTGTCGTTTCTAGTGAATATGGCTAAACTTAGTTAATTTAAGTACATTAGGGGGATTAATCCTTATTTCCTTAATTATATATATTTTTTTATTTTTCTTTATGTGCAGGTGTAGTGTATGCACAATACTCGAAGTCAAGGAAATCCCTTGGCTCCATTTGATTCAGAGATTTAGCGAACACTATGAAGGTTGGCCTAAGACAACACAAATAATGTCGCGAATAATACGACAAATGCAACGTCTACAAGTCACGACAAATCAATGGAATCAATATCAGCTTGACCCTATGGCGATGGACATTACGGGAGATATTGTGTTACCCCCACTACCGAATGACACAAAGTTCGTCATTTCTAGTGGATTAATTTTGGGTTGTTTATGGGCCTACCGTCAGAGGATCCTCATAACCATCTACACAACGTTGTGTTCATTTGTAAGAGTATGATGGGAACCCAAAATCTCTCCATGGATGTCATTGGGATCCATGTCTTCCCACTTTCTCTTACTAGAAATGCAATGCTATGGTTATTGGAGCTCCCACAAAGTTCGATCACTAGTGGGGCAGAATTGCAGATAATTTTTTTGGAAAGGTTTTCCCTATCTCGAAGAAGCTGAAGCTAAGTATAAGATCAATAACTTTGAGAAGATTCTTAGTGATGGTAGTACGTGGGAGAGGTTCACAAAATTTCTGATATATGTCATTGACCATAAGATTTTTGATAAGTCCCTAGTGGAGATCTTCTACAAAGCTCTTGATGAGAATGGACAAGTAGTAGCTGACACAGTTATGGGGCTCTTTCATTGATCATCCATTTCAGGAGGTTGCTCAGAGATTGGAATGCGTGGTCAAAACCAATCGTGCATGGGGTACGAAGGAGAAATCTACTATGAGGAGCTCATTCTCAGTTAGTACTAGTCTAGCGCAAGCACAAGCCAATTAGGAAGTGATTCAAGAATTGACGCGAATTAATACTAATATTGAGTTGTTGATGAAGCAGAACATGGAGCGAGTGAATGTTGTAGCTCATCACCCCCCTCGCCAACCCATATACGAGGAACCATACTATGAGAAAGACATGTGCTTTGTTGCAAAGCAGATGGCGGGTTTTCGATCCAATGCCCAAGGGTCCAATCAGGACTATTGGCACCAAGGTTCGGGGAACTAAGGTTGGAACTACAGAAAAAATGGCACCTTCAAAGACAACAACAATAGAGGAGGATACTATGAAAGGCTAAGGGGACTAGACAGAGATGTTGATTGGGGCTGCAGAGAAGGCTTCAGAAATGGTCCATACATTATACCACATAATTGGGATATTAGAGTTGGCTCATCTCGCATTGGGGAGATATTCAACTGGTTGTTGAAAAGGGTTGATATACATGATGAGATACTAAAGGGTATGAAGTTTGACATCTCCAGTATAAACCAGAAGATTGAGTCTCACTCTGTGGCCATCAAGTATCTTGAACAACAATTCATCAAATATCAACTCAGTTGAACTAATGCCAAAAAGGTACGCTGCCTAGTAATACTATGCAGAATCCTAAGAATGATGGGTAGTGCATGGCTATCACAACTCGCAATGGGAAGCAGGCAGTTGATCCCCTACTACCGGTAGATGATGGTGAAATTAGGGATGAGAGTATAATGAATAAGCAAAATTAAATTAGAGATGATCGTGTGGTGAATGAGGAAAGTCATGTCGCATCGAAATAGTTAAGACCCTTTCCTCGACCTCCTCCTCCCTTCCCTCAAAGACTAAAGAAAAAATTAAGAAGAAGATAAGTTCAAACACTTTCTCTCCATGTTGAAGCAACTCTCCATCAACATTCCATTGATTGAGGTGTTGGAGAAGATGCCTGGCTATGCGAAGTTTATGAAGGATCTGGTGACTACGACATGCACTGTGAGTCAAGAGCTCTCCTAAGAGCTCCAACACTGAAGTGTGGTTTATACTAGATCCTTGGTGTAAAAACATAAAGACCCAGGCACATTTACCATTCCTTGCAGTAGAGGTGATGTGGAGTTTGCATGGGCACTATGTGATCTTGGTACCAGTATAAATCTGATACCCCATGTGATCTTTAAGAAACTTGGTTTAGTAGTCCCTACCCCGACAAACATGAGACTGTTAATGGTTGATAGGATGGTAAAGAAGCCTGTGTGGATACTTTATGATGTTCTAGTCAAAGTTGATGGGTTTATATTCCCCATAGACTTTGTGATCCTGAACTGTGAAGTTGACTTTGACATCTCAATCAACTTAGGAAGGTCTTTCCTAGATACTAAGAGAGCCCTAATGGATATGGAGTTCAGCCAACTCATGTTCAGATTAAACGACGAAGAAGTTATCTTCAATGTC
This sequence comes from Solanum aculeatissimum, assembly GCA_038996855.1. Classification (NCBI taxonomy): domain Eukaryota; kingdom Viridiplantae; phylum Streptophyta; class Magnoliopsida; order Solanales; family Solanaceae; genus Solanum; species Solanum aculeatissimum. The sequence goes on from JBCEWC010001277.1 coordinate 26,138, forward strand.
TATTAGACAATTAAGAGGCTAGATGAGCTCAAGATGGAAGTGTGGGTTGTTGATGAATTCAGAGTAATCAAAAAGTTATCAGGTGCCTCCTTGGAGACAACCCAAGTTATTTGATTTAATAGGATAGTTTTTGTTTACCTTTTAGTTTTAGAAGGCTCGACAGTTTTTATTTTTAGTAGTTTTCTTGTAAATTTTGAACAATGGTCTGGTGGCATATAGGGTAATAGTGTGTTTATGCAGGTTCTGCAGGTGCAAGGACAAACTTGCTATTTTGGGCCAAACATCTAATTCTATATCTAATTATACGGATCATACTTCATTGTACAACCTGTATAGAAACTCGTAGAACCTTCCAGTGAGCAAATATATGTGCACTCCAGTCCACGAGCCAACTTGAATATCTGTAGATTAAAACACCGGTCATGAATAGGGCTCATGGACCCTAGGTAAGATTTTCTAATTTTGGCTAAGTGTCAAAAGTACTCTATGAAGCCTTCTTATGAGTCATGTCTGAGTCCATGACTCGTGTAAGGTATCATAGATTATAGGTCTAAAATTAGGATTCTAAGCCCATACGAGACTACGATCTACAAGTCATGGAACACTCCATGACCCATAATTAGGATTTCGTGAGGCTAGGCCCAATAATTTTAAAATCTGAATTGGTTGATATATAAATGGGGTCAAATTTTTTTTGACCCAATATTAAAAAACAACTTCCCAAAATAACCCTACCCCATCTGTCCCCACATCGGTCTGACCAATCCATCTGGCACCCCTGCCGTTTTTCGACAAGGATTCCGACAACCCTCTTTCTAGGGTTATTTTGCCTCCTCTTTATGTTGTAGCTCACATGGATTTGGATGTCAGTTATGGTTCCATCCCCTATATACTAAGAATTATTGAATTTCATGAATTATGATCATCATGGCATATTGATATATTGTTCTTTCTTATATTCACTTCTATATATGTGCCTTTGCCATGTAGGTTGTTATAGGTCCATGTGCATATGCATTTGCATGCTCGCATACTTAGTGCTTTATTGTGCTAACTCATACTCTTGTCTACATGTTCTAACCATGTAGGTGCAGGCGACGACCTCCATCTAGCTTTGCACGATGAGTGATTCTCTTAAAGCTATTTTCTTGTGGTGAGCCCTTTGTCCAAGGGCAACATCTACTTTCGTCTCCCTTGTATTGGTTTACTTTCTTATTTCATGTATTGAGTGTGAGACCCAAACTATGTCGAGGCCCTACTCTTTCTATGTAGAGGCAATGTTGGACATACTATACTCTTGCACGTTGTATTATACTTATTTTGGGTTGTTATGACTATTGGGATTATGTTATGGAAATGCGTTTTTGATTATGCTTATGCTTATGTTGATGAGATTGTGAATGTTAGGAATGTGCTTATGTGGAAAGTCCCTTAACCCCGGTGTGCCCCCATAGCTTGAGTCCTACTTACCCACCCCTTAGAAATACTTGCTATGTGCTATGTGATACATGCTCATCCCCATTCCCGGCAACATCCCTATAGCTTGAGTCTAAAGCCCCATTTCCCGTAGAATTATGTGTTATGTGTTTATGTTTTCGTGCTTTCGAACTGATGATGTGTGTGTTGATGCTATGATGGGTTGATCGAGGACTTTTGGGTTCTCCTTCGCCATGTCACATCTAGGCCCCTTATTCGGGTCGTGACAAAGATGGTATTAGAGCCCTAGGTTTGTAAATGATCCTCGGAGTCCAACATGCCGCGTCACTTAGAGTCTCGTTCATGGGTGTGATGCGCGCCATACCTATGAGTGAGAGGTTGTTACGACGTTTTAGGAACTTGTCACTTCATTATCTCTTGTGTTGTGCCTTGTACTATTTATGAAGTTTCCCTAAACTCTTGGTTCTTGTTGCTGTTTCAGAACATGCCTCCTCGAAGAGCTCCCTTCCCCTATTAAGCTCCCGAATTTGAGGAACAAGCCCCTCCGGCACCGGTAGAGGAACAAGTGCCCTATGCTGAGTTCAAAAATATGGTGTCGATGTTAGCCCAAGTAGTGGCCAACCAAGCCCATCCAGTGAATCTCGTGAACATTGGTACTCCAGCTTCAAGGGTGAGGGATTTTACCCGTATGAACCCTCTGGAGTTCTATGGCTCTAAAGTTGATGAAGATGCTCAAGAGTTCATTGACGAACTCACCAAGGTTTTGACTATCATGGGAGTAAGCTCGAAAAAGAAAGTCAAGTTGACCGCTTATCAATTGAAGGATGTGGCCCAAGTATGGTATAATCAATGGTTGGTTGAATGAATTGCGGATGTTAAGGTTGGATGGGAGGAGTACAAAATGGCTTTCCTGGATCGTTTCCTTCCACTTGAGCTTAGGGAAGCCAAAATGACCAAGTTCATCAATCTCCGACATGGTGGTATGATCGTGAGGGACTATGCCTTCAAGTTTACTAAGCTCTCCAAGTATGCTCCAATGCTTGTGTCCGATCCCCATGCAAGAATGCATAAGTTTATATCGGGTGTTTCAAATTTGGTGGTGAAAGAATGTAGGAACACTATGGTCATCCGTGACATGGATATCTCTCGGCTAATGACTTATGCCGAGAAAAATGAGGGAGAGAAACTTAAGGAAAGAAGAGTGCATGAAGCTAAGAGGGCCTGGTTTGATTGTGGGTTCTCTAACTCTAAAAGTGGTGGTAGTTTTTGCCGATTCCATCAAGGCCAAGGTTCTAACATGAAGGTTGCTAATCCGAGAGTGTCTCCTCCTAAGGCACAAGTTAGAGGTGGTCCCTGAATTCTTCTTTGTGGTCAATGTGGGAAGCATCATATGATTGATTGTAAATAGGCTTCGGGTGCTTGATTTGGATGTGGTGGCTTGGACTACAAGGTTTTTGAATATCCAAGGGGTGCCAAGAAGGATCAAGTGGCTCCCGGTGGTCAAGGGAGGCCAAAGGCTCCTGTTGGTGGTGCTCCTAGGAACAACCAGTTCTATGTTCTTCATGCCCGACAAGAGGTGGAGGAAGCCCCAGACGTCGTGAATGGTATGTTAAAAATCTTTGATTTTGATGTTTATGCTTTACTTGATCGGAGTACAAATTTATTTTTTATGACTCCTCTGTTGGCTGTTAAATTTGGTTTGAGTTTTGAAAGTCTAAGATAACCTTATTCGTTATATACTCCCGTAGGTGAGTCTATTATTGCCCGAAAAGTGTATCGGGGTTGTCCTATCTCTATGTTGCATAAAGTATTCCCCGGTGACCTTGTAGAACTTGAGATATACGATTTTGATGTTATTCTTGGGATGGATTGGTTGCATGCATCATATGCCTCGGTTGATTGTAGGACTAGACAAGTCAAGTTTCAAGTTCCTAATGAACCGGTGTTGGAATGGAAGGGTAGTGATTCCATGGTTAAGGGTCCGTTTATATCCTACCTCAAAGCCCAGAAGATGATTGGTAAGGGGTGTATTTATCATATTGTGCGAGTTAGAGATGTAGAGGGTGAATTACCTAAGCTTGAATTGGTTTTGGTGGTTAATGAGTTTTCCGATGTGTTTCTCGAGGACTTGCCCGGTATCCCTCCCGATAGAGAAATAGATTTTGGCATAGACCTTTTTTTGAATACTTAACCTATCTCTATTCCTCCTTATCATATGGCCTCGGAGGAATTGAAAGAGTTAAAAGACCAATTGAAAGATTTGCTAGAAAAGGGGTATATTAGGCCGAGTATTTCACCTTGGGGTGCTCCCGTGTTGTTTGTGAGAAAGAAGGACGGGTCCCTCCGAATGTGTATTGATTATCGACAATTGAATAAGGTGACCATTAAGAATAGATACCCATTGCCTAGGATTGATGAGTTTTTGACCAACTTCAAGGGGCTACTCACTTGTCCGAAATAGATCTTTGTTTGGGTTATCATCAATTGAAGGTAAAGGAGTGAGATATTCCAAAAATGGCTTTTCGGAATCGTTATGGGCATTATGAATTTGTAGTCATGTCATTTGGGTTGACCAATGCTCCGGCGGTGTTTATGGACCTTATGAATTGGGTGTTTAGGTCGTTCCTTGATAACTTTGTGGTGGTCTTCATTGATGATATTTTGATGTACTCCCATAGTGAACAAGAGCATATGGGTCATTTAAGGTTGGTTCTCCAAACTTTGAGAAAAAAGCAATTGTATGCCAAATTTAGCAAGTGTGGGTTTTGGTTGGGTGAAGTTGCTTTCCTTGGTCATGTGGTGTCCGGTGATGATATTAAGGTTGAACCTAAGAAAACTGAAGCAGTGAAGAATTGGCCTAGACCGTTGACTCCCTCGAATATTCGTAGTTTTCTTGGTTCGATTATTATAGAAGGTTTGTTGAAGAGTTTTCCTCTATAGCATCCCCATTGACCAAGTTGACTTAAAAGAAGGCTAAATTTGAATGGTCGAATGAATGTGAGAAAAGTTTCCAAACTTTGAAGGATCGACTTACATCGGCTCCGATTTTGACCTTGCCAAATGGGTTAGATGGGTTAGTGGTTTATTGTGATACATCACGCATTGATTTGGGTTGTGTACTTATGAAACATGGTAAGGTCATAGCTTATACTTCCCGACAATTGAAGGTGCATGAACAAAATTATCCAACTCATGATCTGGAGTTAGCGGCGGTAGTATTTGCTTTAAAAATTTGGCGGCATTATTTGTATGGGGTGCATGTGGATGTTTTCATTGATCACACGAGCTTAAAATATATGTTCACCCAAAGGGATCTTAATTTGAGGCAAAGGAGATGGTTGGAACGTCTTAAAGATTATTATATGAGAGTCCTTTATCATCCCGGTAAGGCTAATATTGTGGCGGATGCTCTTAGTAGACTCTATATGGGAAGTGTGACACACGTGGATAAGGGAAAGAAAGAGATAGCAAAGGATGTGCACCGTTTGGCTAGGTTGGGTGTGAGGTTGGCCGAATCTGACAATGGTGGAATCCTTGTGCAAGGTGGATCCGAGTCCTCTTTGGTAGTTGATGTTAAGGCTAAATGATACGCTCAAACTCACACCCCAAATGAAGTGTAAATCAGTCGTTGACCAAATATAAAACCCAACAAGAGTTGGGGTCTATCCCACAGGGAATGCGTGAAAATACAGCTAATAGTACGTCATCTTATGTGCAATTACTACTTCCAAAATAACAATGCATAACAAAAATGGGAGTTTTTGCAATAATATTTAAACTAAGTAACACACGTAGTCTACTGATTTTTATCTACGATGACTATTGAGGTTCAACAACGATTTGCTAGACTAGGGTTGCGGTTCCCTTGACGCCAATTCCAATATTCAAACTTAGAGCTTTTGCGATAGTGATCTCATATACAGAGTAAGTAAATGGTTAACACCTAATTCACCTTCCAGTCCCTCTTAGGTGTATATCGTTCTTTACCTTCCAGTGTTAGAACGTTTTACTCATTATACTCTTACTTTCCACTCCAGGATACTCTCACCTTCTGGTCTCGAGTACTTAGACTAGGTTAAAAATCCCAAATTCTGCCACAAGAATCTTTTCCTAATCACTACCTCCCTTTCGGACAAACAGTGAATACTGGGTTACCCTAATACATCTACTCATCAAGGTTTGAGTTCAATTGAAGACATCTTATGTTGTATATGATAATCACTTCTGACGTTAGCCCTAAATTTGCCTATCTTCTTTGGTAATCATAGGATTGTAGGTTTAGCCTAGCATGCTTGAAGAATCCGAATTAGAACAAGATGAAAAAGACATAAATCACACTTACGATTGAATGATCAATGAAACTACAGCTTGCAATTGCAATTCAACGGATCAAACGTAGCAAATATTTGCAAAAGTAACATGACAAGCACAATATCTCTTCTGTTCTATGTTCAGCAGTCAATAATGATTAAAAACGACTAAAACAATATATTTATACGGCTTAGAAACAAATCCTACGCGAAATAGGAAAACTGGGCGTCGACACACTCAACGATGACTACACGGACCGTGTAAGGTTAAACGGTCCATGTCCCCCCACCGTCTGGATTTACTTGGAGAAATATTTCACCCACTCTTTGGACAACCTCACTGCCTCACTTGACGGACACCTGTGACGGACCGTGTACTGTCACACGGTCCGTTTGGGTCACCGTCTATTTTTCCTTACCATTCTGCCTTAACCGTGTTCCTTGCCAAAGGTTCTGTAGCATTTCACGGTAAGTGCAACGGTCCGTGCAACTCCCAATGGCCCGTCAACATGCTCCATGTGTTTCCACTTGAACTGATCTCCGTGTCTGCTTCATGCCCGACATTCTGCCTCTGTTCACGGAAGGTTACACGGCCCGTGAAGGAGTACACGGGCTGTCAATCTTCCTGTAAGCTTATACTTGTGCAACTTTGACTCATTTCAACCTCTGCCACTCACTGCCACCTCTCACGGCCAGCCTCACGGTCCATGAAGGATCCCACAACCTGTGGATGTGACCATGTGAGGCTAGAAATGGCCTTTTTGGACATTTTCTGTTCTTTTCAACCTGTTTTCATGCCTTTCCCGAATTTCCTGAAAATACGCTAAACAAAACATTAAACGCACAAAATTTGCTTGAGAACTGACAAAGATTTTACCTGAAAAACGTTAACTGATGAGCGTTTTCGTAACTCATCAACACCCTCAACTTAAAATCCTTGCTTGTCCTGAAGCAATGACTCACACCACACAAACACAGGCCCCTAACTGGTACAATGCAATAATCCCTGCGTTACTCGGAATCACACAGCAGACGCAACTTTAATATGCACACACACCCCAACAAACTTACACAACTCTGGCTAAGCATCATATTATATCCAACTGATCTTTTTATACTAAAAAAAATCACAATGGTTGGTTAGTTAAGCAGCAACAACGTGTACGGATGGTTCCCTCACCACAAAGAAGTCTCCCACACAGTATATATTTACAAGACAAAGACTAGAATGTAGGCACTCACACTCACAACAGATTTTCAACTGACACACAAGTACAGACCATAAGCTTGCCCTTATTTTCACCACCTTACTCTTGAACAACCTTTTTAGGATCACTATAGAACTTTTATGGCTTGTAACGTAGGCTCGGGTTAAGGTGTGGTATATTTAGGATCAATAATGACTAAATTAGCCCCTTCAAAGCACTACCTAGACTTAGCCCTCACTTCTTGTTGCCAAATTCTTATTTTTCCTTATCCTCGTATGTTGTAGGAAACATTGCCACTTTTTACCATTCTTGTTTTTATTATTACTATTATATTATTATATATATATATATATATATATATTTCTGTGATTTTGCTCCCCAGTCTTTAGTTTCTTCTTGTTTCTTCTCAACACCATACCCCTTATACTCTTCACTTTCCCTAAAATAGCCACCCTCAACTTAGGCTTTTTGCTTATATTGAGGTGCACAGTATCTTTCTGACAGGACCAGGGCCAAAAAAGCCACCCTCAACTTAAGTGTTAACTTAATGTGAGGTTCATGATGTCCTTGGAGAGAACAGGGCCATCATAAGGATTTGCATCAAAGTAAGAAAGGTGAGTTGGGTGATTACAAAGAAAAAGGTTCATTTCAGCTCAACTTTTGGTTCAAAGGGACACTTTCATTTGGTTGGTTGATTTAGGCTGACTTTTCACAAAAATGGCCTGAGATCCTTTCCTAATTAAGTCATTCAAGTATTTTAGCGGGACTAACTAGGCAAGTTCTAGCTTACAAGTGTGCCAACTGAATTCAAACACTAGGCTCACACGCGCATGACATACATCCAACGCTATCTAGCACCAACCAGCCAAGTTTTTCTCATTCATTCAAAATCAATCAACCAGACAATATACACAAAATCACATAAGCTAGTTAGGACAGAATGCATGCACACACCATCACTGTGGCTATCATCATACAAACTCAGGATTATTGTCTAACCTATTAAAGACCTATGTTTATGCAACTATACAACCTAAACATGCCAGTTCTACTAGATAACCCACCTGAGAGAAAAGAAACATGACAACAAAAACTCCCAGGTGACAGGAATGCCCTACCCCCACCAAAAAGATAGTACAATGCCCTCAATGCACATAAAGTAAGAAATATAAGAACAAAAGAGGCAAGGACATACTTGGGATGCACTAGGCATCGAGCTGATCAGTAGTATCAGCATATGACCCTCTAGCGGGGTCATCTCCCTCAAAGTGCGGTCCTCTCCCAGACGCACTCCCAGATGCTCCGGCTTGCGCCGCCTCAAAAGCCAACCTTTCCTGTTCCGCCTGTAAAGCAGTTGCTCGTTGGCTGGCCCAAAGAGCTTTGCTTATCTGTTTGGCTTCTACTTCTTAAGGATCCTCTGGTGGGCTATGGCAGTGTTGGCGCTTTTTGTCCTTCCGTTTATGGCGGGAAGGCTCTGGTGGAGCCATCGCGGGAGCAGCAGGTGCCGGAGGTGGCACAACCCAATAACCCTCTAAAGATGGGGTAGGAGCAGGAGCTGAAAATAAGTTCAGCAGTGACTCAGCAGGCGGAGGTGGAGGCGGGGCATTATACTTGGCCAAAAGCACGACTACTTGGTTTTTCAATTCAACAACCATGTTGACTATGTTAGATGCCTCCCTCCCTGACAGGTTGTTGATCTGCTCCTCGAAGCATGTCTCCAAGCCAGTGATCTGGCTTTCGAGAACTGCTATCTCTTTGCGTAACTCTGAGCGGATCGACTCTACATGAGTCTGGACTACCTGCGGCATTCGCTCCACGATCTGATCGACTATAGCCCGCATCTACTGCTGCTCATTCACAAGATAGGCTAAGAACTCATAGGGCACATAGACATACCCTGGAGCCGCTGCAGCCTGGGAAGTGCTACCCTCAGCCTGGTCCGACGCTACACCGGTAGGAGGCATCCCTGTGACACCCTCTAAATCAATAGGTTGTTGTGGGGCAGCTTGAGGAAATACTGGCGGGGCTCTATATTGCTACGTTCTTGTTCGGAATAGGAGGTTGTTGACATCTTTGATCAAAGTTATGTTGACCCGCACAGTCGGATATGTCTTCCGGTCCATATATCGAGTGACAGGAACCTGGGCCCATCTATAGAGAGCTCCTATGAGGCAAGGGAATGACATGGATGACCGCTCATTGAGTGCCATATCCCTCATCTCCGTGGCTATGACAGGCCTTGCATTAATGGGGTAGCGGGATATGAGGCATGCCACTAGTGATGCCTGCAACAACTGGAGGGTGTTGTCATTTAGAGTGGATCGCAGACGGGCCCACACCATGGACCACCAAAACTTAGCATGAAAATTTAGGGATGCTTTAGTAATGGGGGTCCGCGGGTCAGTGAACCAGGCAGCTTCAGCACCCTGCAAAGCAATTTTCTATGCGATCCAGGTGACGACAACAACTCTAGAGTCAAGATATGCCAGCAATGCTGACTCAGAAATCTGATGGACTTTTGCAGCATATAGTCCGTCAGCTGGCGGTCTGTACTCTGGTCCATGCAAGAAACGGTTGATAGTAGCCTCTGATATATCCATTTCTTGACCCCGAATGGACAAACTAGGTAGAGGGGCCACATTGCTGGCTATGTACCGCTGCAGCCGCCTAGTACTACCTCCCACTGAATTTAGCAGTTCTGCTGCATAGGCGGAGTAGAATTCCTGGATAAGAGCAGGACCATAGAAACTAGGCCTATGGGTCATCCACCCAAACTCGTGGAACTCAAAGGTGGCTTTAATATCCGGGACTACATCGAAATGATCGGTGAAGATGATTAATTTCGGGATCACTATGCGCCTCTGAAAGCCCACAGAACCCTTTGTCAACCTTTGCAATAGATATACTGGCTGCCTGGAGTGGTCCACCGATCACGGAGGAAAAAGAGGGTAGTCCTGGCCTCCTCTTCATTAGGAGCCCGAGTGACAACAGTATGTATGGCATCGTCGTCACTGTCTCGGAGCTCAGCAGTCTCTGCATCATCCGGGTGGGGCAGTGTATCGGGGTCAACTGTATGGGATGTGTCCTCAAAGTGCTGGGCAGCAGCCGCCTCCGTACCCTCCGGAAGTGGTGGCCCCAAAGTGGAAAGGGGAGTCACCTGTCAGGTCCTCCGGGACCGAGTCGTGCTGGGAGAGTGAGGTGAGACATTTCCAACATATTGAGCTTCCAACCCCTCAGACGACTCAGAGCCCGAGCTACTCCCTGTTGGCTGACTAGAGGACTCGGTGAAAGAATCATGCAGTCAAGTTTGCCGGTGAGGACCCATCGTATCTTAAAGCACATAGCAAGAACCATTAGCCTTTGTAGAAAAACCGTCAAACAAGTACGTGACGAGTACTCAGACTTCCCCGTCAGTGGGACTAAGTGACAATGACACTTAAGAGTGGAATCACCCGGTCCATCATCGGAAAATTGCACGTAGGCTTCATTTTGCAAACACTACAGACACACTATTGGCAAAAATGACCAACAACTGGACGCAGGACAACTGGACGGAACCATACACAAACCGTGAGATATGGCACGGCCCGTGAACAGGTCCGTCTGGCAGTACTTGAGATGTTTGGATGATTTGGCATCTGGATGGGACCTTACACGAACCGTGTAACGTGGAACGGTCCGTGAGGTGGGTCGTCAGCATCATCGTTGCCCGTCGGTCAGTACAGGCCCAAGGCAAACCCAACGGACACCATCACGGCCCGTGTACAAGTACACGATCCGTCAATAGTGTTGTGGGATGAGTCGGGCACACGTTTTAGATGGGAAACTCGCAAATCCGGCCTACCAATTCACAGATCGGAAAAAACAATGACTTCTCAACACATATTACAACAAATTCTCCTATTTTGACCCATCAAAATACATTGACACGCTAATTTTAAGTGTATTTGTTAAGAAACACTTAAGTTGAAACAATAGTGGTTCTCTCTACCTACTCCCTTCGAGACTCGGTTTGCCACTTACAATATAATTTTCACACAAGCTTCAAGCTTTTTCAAAATAGAAACACAAGGGGCACCACTTTCGGAAAAATAAAGAAGAAACCATAGGATTACTTACTTAATTTTTGATGAAATTAGTAGGGGAGTGACTATGACGAGGTTGCACACCACATGTAGTGCGAGATGGAGCATGAAAAAGCTTTAAATTCATGGAGAAAGAGATGTATTTTGAAGGAGGTTTTGAGAGTATGAAGGGGGTTAGGTAGGGAAAAGATGAAGAAAAGTGGAGAATGGGGTGTTTGGGAAGGGATAAAGTGTATTTAAACTCGGTCAACCCAGTCAACCGTCTGTGTCACGATCACCTAAACGGACCGTCCCGTGTGTCACGGTCCATGGGGGTCATCCATGAACCTTCACTTGGCCAACTGCTGGAGTATTTACCCAAGGTATGTACTGTCTTAATTTACGATTGACCTCATGGTCCGTGTGAAGTCACATGGCCCGTTTCGCCTTCCGTGTAAAGGGACTTGGGTTAATGAACTAACCTTCCCATGGATTAAGTTACTAGTCCACTTCATGGGTGACCTCACGGTCCATATAGTGTCACACGGGCCGTCTGGTCGTTCGTGTAACATGACTTGGCTTTATTGTGCAACATTTCCAAGGGATAGGTCACTGCCCCACTACATGGTTGGCCTCACAGTCCGTGTGAAGTCACACGACCCGTTTAACCATCAGTGTAATGTGACTTAGACATGCTAGGGCCACAATCCGATAGGGGAAATCACTGTCCCACTACACGATTGGCCTCATGGTCCGTGTGGTGTCACACGGGCCGTATGACTGTCCGTGTAAGGGGACTTGAACGTTTTGAGCAACCTTCCCGTGGACACAGTCACTGCCCCACTTCACGATTGGCCTTATGGTCCGTGTGGTGTCACACGGGCCGTTTGGACGTCCGTGTCATGGGACTTGAACTATTCTGGGCCACAGTGTGATGGGGTAAGTCACTGCCCCACTTCACGGTTGGCCTCACGGTTCGTCCGGTGTCACACAGGCCGTTTGGCCGTCCGTGTCATGGGACTTGGACTTTTGACCCAAAACCGAGACACACTTACCTGGAAGGCCGTGGCTGCGAAATACTCACGGGCCGTGTGCTAGCACACAAGCCGTGGGTGGTGTCGTGCCATGGTCCTTTGTTCATTTTTCACAATTCCTCGCTCCGCGCCCCCGTCGTATTCGCCATGGCTTTCTGAAGTGCCCATTTCAACATATCAACCTGCCTCTGTGACGACAAAAACAACAACTAATGACATATGACAAGTAAACAATATATTGTATACACTAAAATGCTCTATTATTTTTTGAACAATTAAAGCATGGGTTGCCTCCAATGAAGCGCTTGATTTTACGTCGCAGCATGACGTAGCTCCCTGATTATTCGTACTTCATCAAGGTGCCATACCTCTACCACAGAGGCTTCAGACACAACACCCACATATTGCTTGACCCTTTGGCTATTTACCTTGAACCGGTGCCTATTCTTCGCTTCCAACTCCAACGCACCATGGGGGAAAAATTTAACAACCTTGTATGGACCTGCCCATCTAGACTTTAACTTACCTGGAAACAGCCACAACCAAGAGTTGTAAAGTAACACCTTGTCTCCTACATTAAAGCTATGCGGTGCGATGTGTCTGTCATGGTGTGCCTTCATCCTGGCCTTATAAAGAGCAGTACTATCATATGCTTGCAAACGCACCTCATCTAGCTCATTTATTTGGTCCAACCTCAGATCTGTGGCTTCCTCTAAATTCAAGTTCAACTGCTTTAAAGCCCACAATGCCCTATGCTCAAGTTGCACAGGTAAGTGACACGCCTCACCAAACACCAATTGATATGGAGACATGCTGATAGGGGTTTTGTAAACTGTGCGGTAGGCCTACAGTGCATCATCAAGTTTTCGTGCCCAATAAGTCCTGGAAACATTTACAGACTTTGCTAGGATCTCTTTGATTTCCCTGTTAGACACTTCAACCTGGTCACTAGTTTGCGGATGGTAGGGAGTGGTGACCTGATGCTGCTTGACCCCATACTTAGCTAAAGCTGCACGGAAGATCCTATTGCATAAATGAGTTCCCCCATCACTAATGATAGTTTTAGGGGTCCCAAATCTGGAGAAGATGTTCCCCTCAGAAACTGGGTCATGCTTTTACTCATGTTGTTTGGCAGCGCTACCGCTTCCACCCACTTGGACACATTGTCAACCACTACCAAGATATACCGCATCCCATAAGAGCTTACAAAGGGGCCTATAAAGTCAATGCCCCAGACATCAAAGATTTCAACCTCTAGAATAGGTGTCAAGGGCATCTCCTGGCGCCGAGAGATATTTCCTTGTCTCTAACATTGGTCACACCCCACCACTAAGTCATGTGTATCCTTGTACAGAGTGGGCCAGTAGTACCCACATTGAAGTATCTTTTTAGCCATCCTGGCACTACTGTGGTGCCCCCCATGGGGGAAGCGTGATATGCTTTCATTATGCTCAACATCTCTTCTTTAGGAACACACCATCGAATGATCCCATCAGCACATGCACGAAATAAGAACGGTTTATCCCAGAAGTACCTGCATACATCATGCAAAAACAATTTCCTCTAGTGAGAGGTTAAGTCCTCCGGCATGAGGTCACTCACCAGATAGTTAGCAAAATCAACATACCATGGTATTAAGTCAATAGAAAAGGCTAGTACCTGCTCATTAGGGAATGAATCGTCAATAGTTAGCCAGTCGTTCCCCTTCGACTCATCCTCCAGATGAATAAGTGATCTTTCACTTGGTTTTCGGTTCCTTTTCTGTCTTGAACCTCAAAATTGAACTCTTGTAATAGTAGGACCCACCAGATCAATCCTGGATTGACGTCCTTTTTGGTCATTAGGTATCTCAATGTTGCGTGATCAGTATGCACAATTACCTTAGTCCCCAAGAGGTAAGATCGAACCTTGTCGAAAGCATAGACTACTGCCATCAATTCCCGTTCAGTTACAGTGTAGTTCCTCTGAGCTTCGTTCAGGGTCTTGCTAGCGTAGTAAATAGGGTGAAAGCTTTTATTGTGTTTCTGACCCAGCACAACCCCCACAGCCGTTTCACTCACATCACACATGATTTCAAAAGGGCATGATCAATCGGGTGCCACAACTACAGGTGCAGTAATCATCTTCTGTTTTAGAGTCAGAAAGGCCTGTTTGCAGCTTTCATCGAACTAAAATTTGGCATCTTTTTCTAGCAGCTTGCATAATGGATGTGCAATTTTGGAAAAGTCCTTTATGAACCGGTGGCAGAATCCTGCGTGCCCTAGAAAACTTCTTACGCCTTTGACTAAGATAGGTGGTGGCAACTTCTCAATCACTTCAATTTTTCTTTATATACCTCTATGCCACTTTTGGAGATCTTGTGGCCTAGGACTATCCCCTCCTTGACCATGAAATGGCACTTCTCCCAGTTTAAAACCAGGTTTGCCTCTTCACAGCGTTGTAAGGCCTTGCTCAAATTCAGAAGACAGTCTTCAAAGGTATCACCTTCCACCAAAAAATCATCCACGAAGACCTCCAAGGTATCCTCAACCATATCTGAGAAGATTGACATTATGCAACACTGAAATATAGCTGGGGCATTACACAATCCAAATGGCATCTGTCTGAAGGCGAATGTTCCATAAGGACAGGTGAATGTAGTCTTCTCTTGGTCTTCAGGTGCTATTGATATCTGATTATACCCTGAATAACCATCCAGAAAATAATACCATCCTCTGCTTGCTAACCGATCTAACATCTGGTCCATGAAGGGCAAGGGAAAGTGGTCCTTCAAGGTCCATTTGTTCAGTTTTCTGTAATCCATGCAAACCCGCCAGCCAGTTACAGGATGTGACGGGACCAACTTGTTCCTATCATTAGCTATGACTGTCATTCCCCCTTTTTGGGTACACACTGGACTGGACTAACCCACTGGCTATCTGAAATCGAGTATATCACCCCACTATCCAACCACTTAATGATTTCCTTCTTGACAACCTCTTGCATGGGCGGGTTAAGTCTGCACTGATGTTCAATGCTGGGCACACAGTTATCTTCTAATTTGATTTTATGAGTGCATATGCCAGGCGAGATTCCCACAATGTCAGCTATAGACCAACCAATCGCCTTCTTGAACTGTTGTAGTACCTTCAACAGTGCTACCATCTATGCTTCCTGCAAATCTGCAGCTACAATCACGGGTAAAGTATTATTAGTACCAAGAAAAGCATACCTTAAATGTCGCGACAGTTCTTTGAGCTCCACTATTGGCGGCTCTTCAACTGAAGGCTTGGCAGGTGGTGATGGCCTATTTTGCAAGTCTAGGTCCAACCTTCTCGGCATATAGGGTCTGGTTCCCCTACTTTGCAATGGTTGAACTGTACCCTTATAGTCGGTCATACTGTCATCAAGAAAATTCATGATGACCGCAGCAAGCTCATCAATATTCAGTTCCTCTTCAACTGGAACCTCATAAAAGTATATTTTCTCTACGTCTATGACATACATTACTGACATCTCCTTGGGCCTCTTCATAGATGCACATACATTGAATTTGACTTCTTCGGAGTTCAATCTAAAAGTCAACTTTCCTTGTTCCATATCCACCAATGCTCTGCCGGTAGCTAAGAATGGTCTCCCAAGGATGATGGGGACCTCAAAGTCGACCTGACAATCAAGAATAACAAAATTTGCAGGAAAACTGAACTTGCCTACCTTTATCAGCACATCACATAGGATTCCCACAGGCCTCTTAACTGACCTGTTTGCCATGAGCACCCTCATCGACGTGGGTGTGGGGGCTCCCAAGCGCAACTTCCTGTATACTGCTAGTGGCATCAAGTTTATTCTAGCTCCCAAATCGCAGAGAGCCTGTGCAAAATCAAATGCTCCTATTGTGCATGGAATGGTAAAAGCCCCAGGATCCTCCTTTTTCTCAACCAACGATCTTGTAGCAGTGGCACTACAATGGTGGAGGGTCCCTGATAACTCAGATGTGATAGTCCGCTTCTTGGTTACCAGGTCCTTCATGAACTTGGCATAGCCCGACATTTGCTCTAGTGCTTCCACTAGGGGTATATTTACAGACAATTCTTTTAACATTTCTAACAACTTCTGGAACTTGCCTTTGTCTTGCTTCTTCTTCAGCCTTTGTGGAAATGGTGGTGGTGGCCAAGGGACAACTGGAAAAGGTGTTGGCCCTAGTTTGTCCGAACCACTTGATTGTTGAACATTCTCAACTTCATGGGGTGTCACAACTACTTCCTCCACTATCTCATCAGGCTAGTGCACTTCGGTGCTGGCTGCACTACTACTCCCTTGAACTACCATATCTCTGACTAGCACTGGTTCAGGAAGTACCAATCCGCTTCTAGTAGTTACAACCCTGTAGTGACCATCATTTTTGGGGTTCTGGATGGTATCACTAGGAAGGGCCCCAACCTTCCTCTGATTCAGTGAAACAGATAA
>JBCEWC010001278.1:0-42630 GCA_038996855.1 Solanum aculeatissimum
GATATTCACATGACTCATACAGTGGCTGGAGGAATTTACATAATCCGTTTTGCCATTGGTGCACCTCTCACAGACTACTCCCATATTGCTAATGCTTGGGACGTGATTCAAAACCATGCAAATGTTATGCTGCGGAGTTTGACTTTTGTTGCTCAAATAGAGTGAAATAATTTTTTACACTATTAAATCACCTAAAAATTAATTATACATTATAACCCATCAAAGATGTGAACAATAAATTGAAGAATAAGGCATTCTACATGGCCATAACCTTATATTATTTTTGTTTTTCTCGTGTCATTTTCATCTATTATGCTTGTTACATAATATTATTATTGTTTTTCTGTAACCACTTTATCACATCTATATAAGACAAATTCTAAATGGGCAGCACTCTTGTAAAGTACCTCCATATCCTATTAGCATGATCACCTACATAGAATATATGTTCCCCATTTTTCTAAAATAGTGGCATTGTTAGAGAGTACAACAGAACAGACGGATTAGAGGAATTCGAAAGTTGCACTAATGTTGACAACGTACCATCATACAGTCAGTCCATAAGATTTTCAGGGACATCTTGACAAAAATAGAATTATTGACTAAACTTCGTAGGATTATAGGACTCTACAACAAAATCCGAATCACACCTAAGGACATAGCCTGAATGAAGACTTATGATAAACTCATTCCATGAATTTGAGAGTTGTCCGTTATCAATAAGATACAAATCTTTGCCTTGTGGCATCATCCTGTTGAAATAACTTTTGAGCATCAACAAAATTGAAATATTTGATCATTTTCTCGTCAGAAATCTTGCATAAGGGTATGGTTAGATGTGAGTGACCGACACGATGATAGGTCCCAAAATATTCTCCTAGCCATCCATATACGTAGTGTATAGAAAAAATTATATTTTCCATACTCAAGTTTGAAGAAGTAGAAATGTCTCTCAAGCCGCAATATATACTTGCAAGAATTGGGACTGCTAGAGAGAATCTCGATCTCTCTATGAGCCATCAAGCTCGCAACTTTGAAAACACTAGCATGCATGTAGTCAACTTTCTTAGTTGGAAGCACAAATTTGCAGAGCCAACAAGCGAGAAAGGTTACCAAGTTAGTCACATCTCTAAGTGGCTCTTCCACACCGAGCTCAACAAGGAGGGCATTCTCATCATCGGCCCATGGTAGAAAATACATGTCAATATGTCTAGATGGATTATGGTTCAACCTTGGCTTTGTGGTTCGTACCATTGATAGCTTCTGCGGAGACTCGACATATCTATTTGGTACTCTAAATTAAAACTTCACCCAATCATAGATGGACAACTCATGAAGGTCACCTTTTGCTAAGTTGTAGAAGGCCAAAAATAAATGTAGACAATTTCTGGGAAGAAACAAATTTCGTTGAGTATCCGACTGTGTTAATTCCTTTGTTGAAGGAATGACTTCGTCATAAAAGGATCCGTGGACAAGAAGACCTTCAATCGCTCGTAAGTCCCAAAGTGATACAAATATTTCTCCTATAAAAGTAAGAAGTGTATTGGTATATGGGCGCCAAAGCTCACAAATAGCATGTAGTACGTTGTCGTTATAATCGTATGTGAACAAACAAGTGTATGGGGCATCATAAATCTTAATGTACTCCAAAGTCTCCTTGTGACGGGGCATTACGTCCTCTACTCATTCTCAATAGCCAGTTGTGTGGCGGATGTTTCCAAAGCCAGAAGAAGGAATATTCCAATCCTTGAAACACCTCTTGGGATGAGAAGATTCGACGAATGCAGCTTCTTGATGAATTGTGAATTTTAGTAGAAGAAAATTCATATTGGTAGTCTTGCTCAAAAAGTTTCCCATGATGTATTTGGTACCCATATGTGATCATTCTTTAAGGTGAAGAGATTCATCAGACGACCTACTGTCATGAGATAAGAAGATGATTGCTGAAGGTTATTGAACCTCCAAAACTAGTGCTTTGGTATTTGAATTTCGTTGGTCACTCACTATCTCTAGATGAGGATGTGTCGTGTTATGACCATGAAATTACATCATGTTGTGGAATCATAGCCGTATAACTATATGCAAAACCTACTAAAAGGAATTAAAAAGAAAGGTCAGATTCAGTAAAAGCGTAAGAGAACGTCCAATACAAAGATTGTGACTTCAATTTTTTGCGTTCATTTGAAGGCTAATTTCGAATAGAAAATTGAATGAACATAGATGCAATCTGAATGTGGTTTTCATGTATGATATAACCCTATGAATGTTCTTTCCAATAACGTAAACTGTTCGTTATTTCGTTATTCCTACATCAAGAAATGATTTTTTTTGGAAGTTGTGCAAAACTGGTGTAGTCAGTTCATCAGAATTTTGGGTTGAATTCAAAAACTCACCAGAGAGAATCCACAAGCTATTTGGTCTAGATTTTTGGATATTTTATAGCTTCACGAGATTAGTTTCTGAAAAATCAAAAGGAACATGATTTAGATGTTCCTACGTCAAGATATAACTTTCATAAAGTTGCACAAAGTTGTGCAGTCAACTCATCAAAATTTTGGGCTGAATTCAAAAAATCACTTGCGAAAATTCACGTTCTTTCTGATTGATATTTTTAGATATTTTATAGATTCTCAAGTCTAATTTTTTAAAAATCAGACAAACACGATTTAGATGTTCCTACTTCAAGATACAAATGTTTTTGCAAGCCGCACAAAGCTAGTGCTATCAATTCATCAAAATTTTAGGATGAATTCAAAAAATCATCTGAGATAATTCATGAACTTTTTGATTGAGATTTTTGATATTTTATAGCTCCATTATCTAGTTTTTGAAAAATTAAACCGAACACGATTTAGACGTTCCTACAATGAGATATGATTTATTTTACCACAGCTGCGCTGAATAGTAGAAAAAGTGACGAAAATCAGAGTTAAGGAAGGGGCTTACTTGATAGAGATGGACTCCATGGAGTTTGATGATACCGCAAATCGATACTCAACCACCATGGATATGCGGGTATATATAGATTTCAAAAATATGAAGACGTCAATCAGATTCCTATGAATTATGAAACATTATAACTATGGAAAGTATGATTCCTACAATTATGAAAAAACTATTATTAAAACCCACTTATGCTAAGTTTTCATGGGATCAAATTATTGTATATTTCTATGGGTATCAGACATGAAAAAAATATCTTGAAAGACAGGAAGTAAATAATGTGTGATCTTCAATCAAATCAATATGAAAAGTTTGAAAATAAAAAAATAACGTGTGACAAGGAAAGGCTAGATCATGAGGCTTTTCATGGCCTTATTTCTTGTCCTACATTTTTAACTACATAAAATAATATAAAAATGATATAGTAGTTGTGGCAAATTTTGATTTCAAGAAAAAATCATACATATATGTATGTTTTCGCATAAAATCGTGGAAAATGTTCTATGCAGTCAAATGTGAATTTTTTTTAAAGGTTTCTTATTAGGTGTGAAAAGGCCTCCTGATAAGGCTACACTTACATAAGGAGCTAGGCTTGGAGTCCTTGCATTTTGTTCAAGTGATCGAAAAAAATTAGAGGAGAACCTACCGTAAGGGCATTCAACGTCAAGGAAGGCGACACCTAAAATTTGTGTCAAAATCGGGAGTTCCATATTGATAGATTAAGCTTGTAGAATTGACAGTCATTTTATAGTTGATGATTCAAATAAAACCATTAAAATGATAAAATAAATAATATACGATAATGCTCCATGAGCCGAAAGCACTTCAAATAGAATGGATTGCTAAATGATCGAAAAAACACGTAGTCTCTTACGAGTTTGAAGAATATTATAAGAAAGACTTTGATATGTATTAATTTGAATAACTTCAATATATTGGCAAAGTCATTTCTTATGAAGTTCCAAATGCTACACGTGAAATCAACTATATGGGAAAAGAACGTTTGCATCACATAAGAGTACACCAAAGCTTGTGTTTATAGGTTCAACAACTCGAGCATCCCAACAAGCCTCGAAGCAGGGGAAATTTGTATACAATGAAGTTTTATTGATAAATTTATATTAAATATGGATTAAATCTTAAATTTATGATACATTGACCAAGTCAAATTATTGGTTAATGAGATTGGACTGACGTTTAAGTTGAAATGATATGACTCAAACAAAGTCCAAATTATATTTGGGCCAGTCCATTGAGCCGACAAGATGAGCCCAACTCATACTCTTCAAGCTCAAGGTCCAAATCTTTAAAAATATTTGGAGACCAAAATACCCCTAAAATCCTAGCTCAACTTATATAAAGGAGTTTTCATAAGATCAAAAAGGAGACAGAGAAATACATAGAGAATCCCTGCTCTTCAATGATGATATGCAAGTCTTCTGCATAGAAAGAAGTCTTCATCTTCAAATGCTAAGCCACAAGGTTAGAGATCTGTGACATCCATTGCAGAGTTTGATTCTATTGATATTATTATTAGGAGACCTCATCCACGGTTCCAAGTTTGGGATCTGTGCCATCCTTGTAGAGCTCAGCTTTATGGATACTTTTGAGGAGTACTATTTGGATTTACCACATTTAATCATTTATAGTATAGCCATGCTCTATACTTTTCGGGTTTATGGGTGTCCACTTGGATTTTTATTTTAACTTGTGCACGAGTGTACCTTCTGGATTTATGGGGGCCTAATTATGTTTAGTTAGTTGTACTTAGTTTTTGTCTTTTCTTGGTACACTCGTGTGTGTTCCTTATTAATTTCCTTTCTTAGCCTCTGTTTATGTTAAACTTATCACGACCCAAAATTGGATCGCGACTAAAGAAAATAGAATCAATGTAAAAGCAACCATAATACTCAATTTAAATCTCAAAACCTGGAGTCACGAGTACAAGATCTTTTAAGTAATACGAATGAGTAACATACAAGTTGTCTCAAAGGTAAAATACATATTCTGGAATAGAAGCCAAAACAAAAAGTATCAACAGTACAACGGTAACTCGAAGGTTGAGCCTCACTATGGAAATCTAAGGTAAGAAGATGAACTCTGATGGAATAAGGTTAACTACCACGGGAGAGACCCTGTGCTCGATCTGCAGGGAGAAAATATAGTAGGGGTGAGTACACCAAAATGTACCTAGTAGGTTCAAAGATGCAATACAAATGTGATGTATGAATGTAATGTATGGGGTAGAATCAAGAACGTCGCAAGATCGGTGTATATATCTACAGAGCTAAGACTACCAGATAGAACCTATGGGGTTTCGTTAGACCATATACCAAAATCTCAAAGTAGCACAATATCTCAGCCTTGCCACCTCAGCGTGGTCAAGAAATTTTAAAAGTGATAAAATCTCTCCCTTGCTACCTCAGTGTAGTCAAGGAATTTTAGAAAAGGTGGTACAATATCTCAGAAAGTGGTACATCTCACCATTGCCACCTCAGCATGGTAAAGAAATTTTTATAAAAAGTGGTACAACATCTCAATCTTGCCAACTTAGTGTGGTCAAGGGGTGGTAGAAATGCAATTTGAGATGAATGCATGCCAATGCCACAATTCAAGATATATAACAACACATAATAAGAATATCGATAAATAACTATCATAGAATCAAGGAAATAATGCCAAGAGTCACTGGTACCACAAGTCATCAACATGTCTCAAGTTACCACACTTTTATCAATAGTCAATTATATCGATAGTACTAGACTTCACAAGTCCCAAAATAAGCACTTGCGTCCCTGAAAATATCTCAAATACCATCAATTACAACCACATTTTTCAAATGATATCACAAGTTTCATCATACCACAATAACATCCAAAAATATCTCAAATCTCAAAAATATATCTCAACTTGCCAACAGATCCATAATTTACTCCAATTCTAATATAACCGATATCGCATAATCGTCAAAATACTATCATATCCATCCAATTACTCAGAAAACAACCTACATCTTACCATTATCACATAAACATATCAAATAACTCAAATTTCGTCCCAAAATGATTAGCCGAAGCTACCTTGATGTTGAAATCATACTAGATCTAAGTTTTTGATAGCTCCAAGCCCCAAAACCGATCTCAAATCAACCAACCACTATCAAGAATAGATTAGAAGCGTCAAAAGAAGAATTTTGATACCCATATTGATACGAATTAGGCTTAGGGGCAAAATAGTCAAAATTAGGACTAAAATTTAAAGTTTCCAATTTGAAAAATGACTCAAAATTATGATTCTACGCTAGAAAAGGAGCCCATAGGTGAAAATCTCACTAAAATCAAGTTCAAATTGAGGGAGAAATCAACATTTAAAATTTCCAAACCATAGACTTGAAATACCCAATTTAAATTATCCAAAATCATGAAATTCAAAACAAAATCAAGATAAAGTAGTGAAAATTTATTAATTTGAAGGAAAAAAAAATACTTACCCAAGAGTTTTCCATAAAAAGTCTCTTCAAAATCGCCTTAAGAAAGCTTGAAATATTAAAATTGGTGTAAAAATAAGGTTTTCCCATGTTTAAAATTGTTTAGATAAATATTACTCCGCGAATACAAGGTGAGACCCGAGAACGCGGAGAGGGAGAAACAGTTAAGCCCTGTGAACCCGGATACAGGCCCGCAAATGTAAAGGACTGATAAAATTGACCTCCATGAACGCAGAGAAGGAAAAGATTTGACCTCCACGAATGCGGATCCACACCCGCAAACGCGGAGAGTAAAATTGACATGCACCAGATAAGAATTTTCAGCTATATTTCCAAACTTGGAACGGACCCCTGGGATCCATTTGAAAATAAAAATTCACAAACCAGACATGTATCCATATCGAAAATAGCGATCCAGACTCAACGGGATTATCATAATTCGATTTCAAGGTCTCCTCTCACAATTACCGACACAATTCGTTAAATCTAGTTTGAAACTTAAAATACCAACACTACCCTCGACAACTCCAAAAATTACAACGAGACCATTTCTAACATTAGTTTCACAATTTGGAACTACTAGAACTGTCAAAATTTTGTTTCGAGCTTCCGAACTTTGAATAGTGACCAAAGTCAATTTTTGACTCCGAAAACAACTAAAAATACAACTTTGGGTCCAAAATCTACGTTTCAACTCCAAATTCAGTTACATAACTTCTCCTAGACCAGGTTCGACGTTCCGAAGCTGATGGAACGATGAGTTTCCAATCCGACATTGAAAATTCAAAATGGTACAAAAACTCACTTTTTCAATAACTTAAACTTCTAAAAAATGCCAAAACTCATTTTTCACTTTTAAAACACAAGATTTCAGTTTCAATAATACATATAGTTCAAAATTGGTCTGAAGTAACTTACGAAAGGCAAAAACAATAATTTTCACAAATAAGCTCAAAAATGACCAACAAGGTCATTACATCATCCACCACTAAAAACATTATTCGTCCTCTAACATAAGGGAAAGGAAAGTACCTGAAGCCTTAAAAAGGCTAAGATATTTGGCCCTCATGTCTAACTTGAACTCCCAAGTAGCCTCCTCAACAAGACAGTGCTGCCCCTGAACCTTCACTAAAGGTATATCCTTGGTCCTCAACCTTCAGACTTGCCTATCCAATATAGCTATCAGCTCCTCCTCATATAACAAATTTGAACCCAACTTAACTGAATCATAGAAAATCACATGTGACTCATCTGAGATGTACCAGCGGAGCATGGAGACATGAAATATAAGATGAACTGCTAATAGTCTAGATGGCAATGCCAACTCATAAGCAACCTCACCTATTCTGCTCAAAATCTCAAATGAGCCAATAAATCTAGGACTGAGCTTGCCCTTCTTTCCAAACCTCATTACACCCTTCATGAGTAATATCTTTAGCAACACACTATCTCCAACCATGAACTCAAGAGGTCTAGCTCTCCTATCAGCATAACTCTTCTGGCAGCTCTGGGCTATCAATAACCTACTATGTATCGACCGGACCTGATCCATAGCATCTCTAAGTAAGCCAACACCTAACACATCAGCTGAACCAAAATCAAACCATCTGATAGGCGTTCGATACTTTCGTCCGTATAATGCCTCAAATGGTGCCATCTGAATGTTGGAATGATAACTATTGTTAAAACCAAACTCTGCCAAAGGCAAATATTGATCCCATCGATCCCTAAAATCTATCACACATGCTCGAAGCATATCCTTCAATACCTGAATGGTGCACTCGAATGGTCTATCGATCTGAGGGTGGAAAGCTGAACTCAAATCCAATCAAATACCCAACCCGTGCTATAGAGCCTTCCAAAAATAGAAGGTGAATACAGATCCTTTATCCAACACTATAGACACCGACACCCCGTGCAATCTAATAATATCTCAGATATGAAACCTAACCAACTGCTCCGCATTGTATCTAGCCTTCACCGGTAAAAAGTGATCCAATTTAGTCAATCGATCTACAATCACTCAGACTGAATCAAACTTGCCCAAGACCATGGGCAGACCAGTAAAAAAATCCATAGTAATATGCTCACATTTCCACTCGGGAATGAGCATCCTCTACATCAAATCTCTAGGATTTTGGTGCTTGTATTTGACTTGTTGACAGTTTAAGTACTTAGCCACAAACTCAGAAATGTCTCTCCTCATACTACACCACCAATAATATTATTTCAAATCATGGTACATCTTTGTCACACCGGGATGGATAGAAAATGTAGTACAATAAGCCTCTTCCAATATCAATTTCACCCAATCTCCTACCTTAGGCACACAAACTCAACCATTTATCCTCAAAATGCCCTTTAAATCATTATGGCCGCTTTTGCTTCACCTCTCAACACCTTATCACGAATCAAGCGCAATCTAGCATCATCAAACTGATGAGCACATATCTGATCAAGCAATGAAGACCTAGCCTCCACAAAGGCTAAAATACTCTGAGGAGGAGAAATATCCAATCAAACTAATTGTTAGCAAGTGGATACACCTCCCAAGCTAAGGGCCTCTCCTACGCCCTCAAGAATCCCAAACTCCCCATACTAGAGGCCTTCTGTCTTAAAGAATCTGCCACCATATTCTCCTTGCCTGGGTGATATAAAATAGAGATGTCATAGTCTTTCAACAACTCCAACCATCTATGTTGTTGTATGTTCAAATTAGGCTGAGAAAAGATATAGTTAAGACTCTGGTGACCGGTAAAGATCTCACAATACACCCCATAGAGATAATCTTGCAACAACTTCAACACAAACACCACCATAACAAACTCTAGAGCATGGAGAGGGTAGTTTCTTTCATGTACCTTCAAATTTCTAGAAGCATAAGCTATCACTCTCCCCTTCTGCATTAATACTCCACCCAAACCAACTCTAGAAGCATTATAATATACCACAAAAGGTACTCTTTCCTCGGGTAAAGCAAGAATAGGTTTTGAGGTTAATAAATCATTGAGCTTTTGCCAGCTCGCCTCGCACTCCTTCGAGCAATAAAAACCACATCCTTTTGAGTATATCTAGTCAATAGGGATACAATAAAGAGAATCCCTGCACAAAGTGCCAATAGTACCCCGCCAGACCAATAAAACTCTGAATCTCGATCTTAAATGTTTGTCTAGCCCACTCACATACTTTTGCTACCTTTTCTGGATCTATCATGATGCTGTATTTTGTCATCATATACCCAAGGAATGCTACATACTCAAGCTAGAACTCACAATTTGAAAATGTGGCATATAACTTCTTCTCTCTGAACCTCTAAAGTACAATCCTTAAATGTTGTGCATGGTGGGACTCACTCTTGGAGTAAACCAAGATGTCATCAATAAATATAATCACAAATATATCCAGATAAGGCTTGAACATCGAGTTTATTAACTCCATAAAAGTGGTGGGGGCATTAGTCATCCCAAAGGACATAACTACAAACTCATAATGGCCATAAAGGGTCCTAAAGGCTATATTTGGGATGTTAAAGGCTATATTCGGGATGTTATACTCTCAAACTCTCAACTGATGATACCAGACCTCAAGTCAATCTTGGAAACTACTTCTGTAACTGGTTGAATAGATCATCAATGCAGGGCAAAGGATACTTGTTACTTTGTTCAAATGACGATAGTTAATACACATTCACATAGTACCATCCTTTGTTTTCACGAACAAGACATGAGCACCACAAGGAGATACACTAGGACGAATGAACCCTTTCTCCAATAAATCCTCTAATTTCTCCTTTAGCTCTTTCTACTCAGTCGGAGCCATCCGATATGGTGCAATGGAAATAGGCTTGGTGCCCGACTCCACTTCAATAGCAAAATCAATATCATGATATAGAGGAATACTTGGAAAATCAGTTGAAAACACATTCTCAAACTCCCTCCCAACTCTGGTGGTCTCCAATAATGATGACTCTTGAGAATAATAGGCCCAAACATAAACCAAATATGACAAGCATTCCTTATCCATCAATCTACAAACATGCATATAAGAGATAACTCCTTGGGATATGAACTAGCTAGATGTGCCTGTCCACACTAACTGAGACAAATCTGGACAAGATAAAGTCACCATCTTGGCATAAAAATCAAGAATAGCATGATGGAGCGATAAACAATCCATACCTCATATCACAACAAAGTCAACCATATCAAGAAATATCAAATCAACAAGTTTCTCTCCCCATAAAGGTGACAATACAACCCTAATATACCCGATTCACCACTAAAGACTCACCTATCGGGGTGGAAACATAAATAGACTCAAGAGGCTTACACATAATGTCAAGATCTGTGGCAAAATAAGTTGATACATATAAATAAGTAGAGCCTAGATCAAATAAAACTGAAGCTGAACGGTGACACGCAAGAACCATACTTGTAATGACTATATCAGAGGTCGATGTCTCTGCCCTATCTGGAATCGCATAGCATACTCCGTCTCTGCCCTATCTGGAATCGCATAGCATACTCTATGCCTCTTATTGTGTCTCGTCCTCCTCCAGTACCACCCCTCATGCCATAAGAGGTGTCGTTGGCTACTGGTATTGGGGATGGATAGGTTGGCTAGGTCCTCACAAACTTGGTGAGAGGTGCATAATGAGGATAATGCCTGGCCAAATGCCCATCTCATCACAACTATAGCAAGCTCTAAGCTTCTATATCTGAGACGATTGTCTTGAACTAGTACCATGCCTGGATGCACTAGAAGAGCTATCACGACATGGTTGAATAGGCCTATGTTTGTTAACACTATGAACTATAGGAATGGATACATGGACTACCCTACTTGATAACCCTGTCTTTAGAACTCTCTATCTCATGGTGGGTGCCCGCTGAATGGCCATGCAGTTAGAATCTCTTCTTGCCACCCTGCCGGTCATGTCTAATATGCTTAATCATGTGGGCATGGTCTACCACACTCTAGAAAGTGCCACCTGCCAAAACCAAAAAAGTTGTGTCCTTCTGAAGATACCTTGTCAATCCCTTGGCAAAACACCAAATCCTCTCAAAATCTATAGGGATACTAGAGAAGGCATATTTGGACAACTCATGAAATCTGGCCTCGTAATTAGATATTGACATCGATCCTTACTGAAGTCTGTCAAGCTCATCTCGGTGGCTATCTCAGAGGTTATAGGGCACAAACCATTCTAGGAACACCTCAATAAACTGCTCCCAAGACATAACTGGTGATCCAACTGGTCTACGAGCCAAAACTAACCTCCATAACTCCTTGGCTAAGCCAGTAAATTGATAGGAGGTATAAGAAACTCTGTGTAACTCAAGGATGGCCAAATTACACAACCAATCCTGGAACTCTGATAAGAAGTCATAGGCCCTATCATCGGGTGTAGCATCAAATCTCGGGGGAGCTAATCGAACAAATCTCTTGAAACTCTTATGCTTAGCAGTGGATATAGCAAAACTAGCAAAAGATGATGGCATCATAAATTTAGGTGGTGCAATAGATGGTCCAATAGACAAACCATGAAGTTAAGAACCAGTACTCGATCGAAATATTTGAGGCAAAGTAATAGAGGCCATAGGAGGATCCACTAGGGCTGACGAAGGAGCAACATGAATCATAGGTGGATCAATTGGAGTTGTAGAAGGGCTAACTAACACTGTAGGAGCCAGTGCATCAAGGATAACATGAGTCGGAGAAGCTCCCTCAACTTTGGCCAATACCCACAGAAGTAGCTCCTGAACTGAGGACATAGCATCAGGGGCTGATGGTGGTGGAATAGGGTCTTTGGATCCCTTTAACTCATACTCAGGCTCTGGAGAAGCTAATCTAGCTTGTCCTCTAGGTGAAGCTTCCCCTCTAGTACGTTCTCGGCCCTTGGCCCTGCCACGAGCCCTACCTCAACTATGAGTGGGGCCCACATCAGCTGGCTCAAACTCTCCCACTGACCGTCGGGCTCTAGTAATCGATATCTTCATAGAAGAAGTAAATTATATACATTTCAAAGTTATCGATATGATGAAAATGTATGAACAGAGACAAGACTAAAAGCTTTTCCTATCAAGTGTCTCGTAGCCTCCGAAAGATGGGTATAGACGTCTACATACCGATCTATGAAACTCTACTAGACACCCTGCTCTTGACTCACTAGCCTAACAAATCTTGAGCTCTGATACAAAACTTGTCACGATCCAAAATTGGATCACGACTAAAGAAAATAGAATTAATGTAAAAGCAACCACTATACTCAATTTAACTCCCAAAACTTGGAGTCATGAGTACAAGAGCTTTTAAGTAATACGAATAAGTAAAATACAAGTTGTCTCAAAGGTAAAAGACATATTCTAAAATAGAATCTTAAACATAACGTATCAACAGTACAATGACGACTCAAAGTTTGAGCCTTACCACTGAAATTTGATGTACGAAGATGAACTCTGATGGAATAAGGTCAACTACCACGGGGAGTCCCTGTGCTTGATCTGCAGGGAGGAAACATAGTAGGGGTGAGTACTTCAAAATATACTACTAACTAGGTAAGAGAAATTAGAGAAGTATGTAACAACGAAGCATTCTATCACATGCAACAAATGGCAAGTACATAATACATATATACACAAATATATATATACACATATATATTTATAAGGGCAGAATAAGATAGCACATTATTCAAAGATGAAATGCAAATGTGATGTATGAATGTAATGCAGGGAGTGGAATCAGGACTCCCACAGGGCTGGTGTATACATCTACTGAAATGATATCACACGTCTCATATTTTCACAATAATATTCAAAAATATCTCAAATCTCAAGAATACATCTCAACTTGCGAATAGATCCATAATTTACTCCAATTTCAATATAACGGATATTACATAATCGTCAAAATAATATCATATCCATCCAATTACTCATGAAACAACCTACATCTTACCATTATCACATAAACATATCCAATAACTCAAATTTAGTTCCAAAAAGATTAGATAAACCTACCTCAATGCCAAAATCACACTCAAACTAAACTTTCGGTAGCTCCAAGCCCCAAAACCAATCTCGAATCAACCAACCACTATGATGAATAGATTATACGCATCAAGATAAGAATTTTGATACCTATATTGGTACGAATTAGGCTTAGGGGCAAAATGGTCAAAACTAGAACTAAAATTTAAACTTTTTGAATCTGAAAATTGACTCAAAATTATGATTCTATGCTAGAAAAGGAGTTTGTGGGTGAGAATTCCACTAAAATTGAGTTCAAATTGAGAGAGAAATCAACATTTAAAGTTTCCAAATGATAGACTTGAAATACCCGATTTTAAATATCCAAAATCATAAAATTCAAGATAAAATCAAGATAAAAAATATTGGAAATTAATTAATTTGAAGGTAAAAATACTTACCCAAGAGTTTTTCATTAAAAGTCTCATCAAAATCGCCTCAAGAAAGCTTGAAATATTGAAAATGGTGTAAAAATAGAGTTTCCCGTGTTTAAAACTATTTAGATAAATATTACTCCACGAAAGCTGGGTGGGACCTACAAATGCGGAGAGGGAGAAATGGTAAAGCTGTGTAAACGTGGATACAAGTCCGTGAATGTGGAGAACCGACAAAATTGACCTCTATGAATGCAGAGAAGGGAATGATTTGACCTCTGCAAATGCCGCCCCACACCCACGAATGCGGAGGACCCATAAAATTGACCTCCATGAACACATGGAAGGGAAATATTTGACCTCTGCAAATGCGGCCCCACACTCACGAATGCGGAGAGTAAAACTGACATGCCCAGATCAAAATTTTTAGCTATAATTCCAAACATGGAACAGACCCCAGGGTTCATTTGAAAACCAAAATTCACAAACCAAATATGTATTTATACTAAAAATGGCAATCTAGACTCAACAATATTATTAGAATTTGATTCTGAGGTCTCCTTAACACAGTTATCGATACAGTTCATTAAAACTAATTTAAAACTCAAAATATAAGCACTGCCATCGAAAACTCCAAAAAGTAAAATGAGACTATTTCTAACGTTAGTTTCACCATTCAGAAATATGAGAACTATCAAAATTTTGATTCGAGCTTCCAAACTCCGAATGATGATTAAAGTCAAACTTTGACTCCGGAAACAATTAAAAATGCAATTTTGGGTCCAAAATCTCCGTTTTAATTTCAAATTCTATTTTGTAACTTCTTCTAGACCAGTCGATGTTCCAAAGCTAATGGAATTGATGGATTTTCAATTCGACACTCAAAACTCAGAATGTACAAAAACTCACTTTTTCAACAACTTAAGTTTCCAAAAATTATCAAAACTCATATTTTCCTCTTTTAAAACTCAAGATCTCAGTTCCAATAATACAGATAGTTCAAAATAGGTCTGAAGGAACTTGAAATAGGGTAAAATAATAGTTTTTGTAAATAAGCTAAAAAATTGACCAACTAGGTCATTACATTCTAGCATTTCATAAGAATTTTAATTTTTCTTCTCAATCGGCCTTTGATCCCTATGGGGTATTTATTATTTTGGTACTCATATTATACTCTACATTCATTTTCATGATGTAGGTCCAAGCACCATGATGTGTCTCCAAAATATGACATTTTCGACACCTAAAACCTAGAGTTATTATGAGTTTTCAAGTACATTTTGTTAGTTTGGTGTGTGTTTTTGGCTAATTCTTAGGAAATATAGAACAGTGTATGACGTGGTGGCTGTTGGTGTGACTTCATTGAAGTATTGTGGTGACATGGACTGAGATGGTGGAGATTCAATTTAACCATGGCATTATAGTCATTGTACTAGACATACGGAAGTGTGACAACAACGTGTGGACCAATTTTACCCACCACGAACCCCATCAAGGGTTGTGGTGCACTAAAGAGCTCATGAACCAACCATCGAGTAACATATGGAAGTAATGGATTAAAGGGTCAATACCACGAGCCTCACCATGGCTCGTAGTGCACTAGATGGGCCATGATCAATCATGAAGGGCCTCATCCAAGAGAACGAAACCACTTTGAGTACAAGGAATACACCATGATCCCTTTCATGACTCATGGTACACATCACGAAGCGTTAAATATCTCATAAAGAAGAACAGGGCCATGAAGAGGAGCATAGTGGAGATGAGGTGCTAAGATGGAGATAAATCCATGGAGTCTTATGTATCTTAATGGTCCCATTATCGATTAGAGTTGATGAATTCCTAATTGAGTTTGAATAATTGCTTGTCGAGGTGTTTAAATGATTCAAAGTTTTTGAGTTTCTATGTTCCATTTGTGCTTGATGGTGAGAATGTCTAATGTATAGAATAAGAATCTTACGGGATAGATTGTAGGAGTACGATTAACTTACGAGATAACACATGGTGACTTTGAGTTAGGCTTGACCATGGTAAGAGTGTGCAGCGAGACCTAGGCCTTGATGAGAGTTATAAGCTTCAGACAATGATGTCCTCTAATGAGTTGAGTTTTCTATCTTTGAGTCGATGTTCACCCTTGAGAGTATTTAAGTATTAGATTTCATGATTGTATACCTGTCTTGATAAATCTCCTAGCATACTCATCATTCGAGGGCGAATGATCCCAAGGGGGAGATAATGTTACACTCGATAAAAATACCAAAATACCCCTAGAGGAGAGGCGCTTGTATAACGCATCTTCCTAAACGTTTTTGAAACTAATGAGGCCATAATTGCGATCAGTACAAAACATTATATGGAAAAATGGTCTGGGTTTATTTTTAGAGCAACTGGATCAAAAGATAATTTTTTGGAGAAAAATCATAATTCTAGAAAGTGCACAACATGTCCTTGTCGCGGACTTATCACAAATTTACACTTAAATAGGGTTCTAATATTTTTTACGGGATTAGAAAATTGATCAGAAATTGATTTATGTAAAATTACACATAAAAAGCATATGACAAATGTGATTTATGTGTTATTTTATAGAAATTATTTTCTGAATGTGTTTTAAGTTTTCTATCAAAAAACTGAACTGAAGCATGACAAGTCCGTGTTGTGGACTTGCCTCATTATGGTACTTGATGAGTAGTTTTAAAATCAAGGGCATTCTAGTCTTTTTTCCACCTTTCATAGACTAAAACTATGCCAGTTTGAAGTCATTTTCAACCATATATCAATTCCTAAGCGTGAATTTTTAATCATTTGCGCTACTTCATGTTAAGAACTAGGACTAAGGAGAAAAGAGAAGGCTAGCTTAAAGAGGATTGAGGCAAATAACTTGCAAATTCGATTGTCTATCATCATCCCAAGTATGTAAGGTTACTCGTAGCGTTGGATTGAGTTCATCCACACACCTCACATGTTGATTTCTTATAATCGAGTTCGAGTAGAGTTTAACCCTAATTCTTGAATTGATTCTTGAGTTTTCTATTATCCTATTGAGTTTATTGTACATAAAAGTGTGTTAATGATCTTTATGAGTTGGGTACTTGATTGAATGCATGCTTATGTCTTCATTCACATAAACCCTAATTGAGGACTTTATTTGATTTTATGCATTATTTTAAATTGAGATTTATGATCATTTTATATGTTTAACAAAAATAATTTTTGAGCATATTTTATTGAGTTTGCATGAACATGAGTTTTGAGAATAAATAATAAGTTGAGGAAGAGCCTTGAAGAGATGAGGCATGTTTTAATGAGTTTTGAGGTAACTGAGCATTGAGTTTAAAAGACTGAGATGAGTTTAAATGAGGCTTTTAAAGAGAATATTTTGGGAGTAGTATTGAGCATCAAGTTGGGTAAGAGGAGAACATCCCATAACTACGTTGCCCACGTAGGATCATCGTGTAGTTAACTCTTGTAACTTTTATCCCAAAATAATCGATAAGTCTTGAGGATCCAAAGACAGAGGTGAGCATCCTTACTTTCACATGTAATGGACTGGTGAACAATGATGTTTCTTTTCATTATGCATCACCAACTATGGTGTGTGAGTATTGTCGGTTAGATAAACTCCCTAATTTTGCATAACTAATTTGACATGAGTTGCATGCTAGAGTTTCTTTTAGGAGTATTGTTTTACTATATAAATTGAATGATTTGGCATTAGTTTGCATATTATTGAGTTTACTTTTAAAGCATGACTTCATTCTTAAATTTGCATTATTTACTGAGTTGAGTTGAGTTACTTGATGTGAGTATATTTGATTATATCCTTCATTTTACATACCAGTATATTTAATGTACTGATGTCTATTTGGACTATATCATTTATGATGCAGAGACAGGTATTAGAGGTCATCAACAGGTGTTTCATTGAGGATCTTATCGCAATCAATTGATTGATGAATCCTCCCATACATTCGAAGGATGCCCCACTTATCTTTCTTACCTTTAGTTTAGTACTTTTATTTTTATTTGAGGTAGCCATGAACCTATCATTGGCACTACCTAGATGCTTAGAGATAGAGGTTTCATAGACATTGAGAAGAGGTTGTTGACTATTATTTATTTTCTAAACTTGTTCATTGAAAATATTTATTTATGAGAGGAGTTAGTCGGTTGATCTATTTCATAACTTTTATTTGAGTATTTTCTTCTTCTATTGAGTATGATGTGATGATAAGGCCAAGTGGTTTGCTTGGGAACTAGCAATAGTCTCTGAGTGCCAGCCACGCCAAGAGTACCCTCTTGAGGTATGACAAACTTAGTATCAGAGCATAAAGTTCAAGTGTCCTATAGAGTCTATTAAGCCGTGTCTAGTAGAGTTTGTATTATTGGTGTAAAGAGCACCACATCCATAATAGAGAGGCTACAGGACATTAAGAATTGTTACACTTCTTTTTAATTCTAATTCGTGCTACAGAGTTAAACTCTAGAAAATCTCTTTTCTAAATCATGTGTTACATATTTGCAGACTGTGCCTTCTAAATACATCGTGGACTCGAGAAATGCCTTTAGCATCGAGGAGCTTGAGCGTACTACTCAACTTGCTACACATCCTCAACGGGTAGAAGAGGATAAGGAAAATGAGATAGAAAAACCTTAGAGCAAACAACCAGAGTTAATAGGACATGAGTGTAGTAAACATAAGTGAGGGAATGGAAGTAGGTTCCCTTTTCTGCAGAGAGCCTTGAGTTATGTGCCACCACCAGTGAGTGGACCCATATTTAATAGACAATATAATCTGAAGACGAGGAGAAACCAGTCTTTCAGGGTCCAGAACCTTTCATCCCAAGGAAGTGTGGCTCGAGGTCATACAGGAAAGACACTATGTAAAGAGTGTGGAAAACTTTATCTGAGGGTATGTAAAATGGGCACCGATGGCTGCTATAATTATGGCCAGGTGGGTCACTTCTGAAGGGAGTGTCCAATGTGGGCCAATAGAGCTCAATCCTCCACACCAACATCGATAGCTAAAGAAAATCATAGAGGTGTTACTTCTGGAACGAGCTAGGCTATAGACCAATTATGTGCTGCAATAGTCACCCAAATCAGAAAACACTCTAGGATGTTGTAACAGGTATGATTCAAGTCCTTACCCTTGATTATTTTATGTTTATAGATCTTGGAGCCATCCCATCAGTTGTGTCTCTTTACGTGGCTAGCAAATTCAATAAAAATCTTGAATGTCTTTATGAAACTTTCAGTGTACCTACTCCTATTGGTGATATTATTCTAGCTGAGAGGGTGTATTGAGATTGTTCTGTGCTAATATATCACAGGGATACCATGGCTGACTTAGTTGAAATAATCGAGATGTACCCTAGGCTCTCTTATCCAAAACTTGATGTTTGAGGTTATGCATTAGAGAGAAGCTTATGTTTTTAAAAGTTTAATGTTGCCACCTAAGAATGTGATTTGAGGTCTTATAAACCATAAGTAGAGTTGTCATCCTAGATCTAGAAGGATGACGATGGAGAGGAGGATACCAAATAGTGAGAGTGGTGGTTGACTAAGGCTTGTAACTAGAGTTATGTGCCCATTAGGTAAGTAATGTCGCGATGATTTGATTCCCATAAGTTTGACAAAAGTGTAGTAAGTACCATTTGATTTTCATGATGAGGTATAGTGAAAGAGTTATTGTTAGAAAGAGTTGGAGTGTGCTCAACCTAGAAAGAGGTTTATGTTGATGTGTCATAGTATTATTAAGGGTGAAAATAGATGTTGAATAGGAAAACAAAGTGCTTTCGATGTGACAAATCTAAACTAGGCTTATGATTCCAATTTGAGTGCCCAATGAGATTCATAGAGTTATGACCTTAGCCAGATAAGAAGGTATAGTGAATGGGTGAATGGTACTTTGATGAGTCGTGAAAACACTCGTCATATAGCGCTCTTCGAGTAAAATCTTTGTAAGTTTTCAAGTACAGTTTGTGCATTCAACAGTTTGTTTAGTGTATTTTCAGGAAACCCGGGCAAGACACAAAAACAGTTCGATGAAGCGAAAAATGCCCAAAAAAAGGGCCAGTCCTAGCCTCACACGGTCACCACCACGGGACGTGTGACCCTTCACAGACCGTGAGGCTTACCGTGAAAGGTGGTAAAGAGTAGCTGAGGCTGAAACAAGTGAAAATTGCACAAGTAAGATCACACGGGAAGATTGACGGCCAGTGTACTCCTTCACGGGTCGTGTAACTGTCTGTGAACTGAGGAAGAATGTTGGCCATGAAATTTTCACGAATTTGAGTTCAAATGAAAACTCACGAAACAGGTTGAAAGGATGTTGGCAGTTGCACAGACCTTTGGACCTACTATGAAGTGTTACAGAATCTGTGGCAAGGTACACACTCGAGACAAACATCAAGGAAAAACAGACGGTGACCCAAACGGACCATGTGACAGTACACGGTCCATCACAGATGCCCGTCAAGTGGGGCAGTGAGGTCATCCAAGGAGCGAGTGAAGTATGGTTCTAAGGGGATCCAGACAGCAGGTGACATGGACCGTTGAACCTTACACGGTCCGTGTAGTCGTCGTTCAGCGTGCCGACACCCAATTTTCCTATTTCGTATAGGATTTGTTTCTAAATCATATAAATATATTTTTTTAGGTCTTTTATTAATTATTATTGGCTGCTAAACCGAGAGTAAGGAGAATATTATACTTGTCATGTTACTTTGCAACTTTTTGCTACGTTTGATCCGTTAAATTGCAATTGCAAGTTGTAGTTTCATTGATCCTTCAATTGTAAGTGTGATTCATGTCTTCTTCATCTTGTTCTAATTTGAATTCTTCAAGCATTCTAGGCTAAACACACAACTAGGGTTGTGGGTACCATGATTACCAAAGAATATAGGCAAATTCAGGGCTAACGTCGGAAGTGATCACCATATACACCACAAGATTTCTTCAATTGAACTTAAACCTTAATGAGTTGACACATTAGGGTAACCCTGTATTCACTGTCTGTCCAAAAGGGAGGTAGTGATTAGGAAAAGAGTCTTGTAGTAGAATTTGAGGTTTTTAACCTAGTTTAAGTACTCGAGACTGGAAGGTGAGAGTATCCTGGAGTGGAAAGTAAGAATACAATGAGTAAAATGCTCTAAGACTGGAAGGTAAGGAATGATATACACCTAAGAGGGACTGGAAAGTGAATTAGGTGTTAACCATTTACTTACTCTGTATATGAGATCACTATCGCATATGCCCTAAGTTTTAATGTCAGAATTGGTGTCATGGGAACCACAAGCCTAGTTTAGAAAGTCATTGTTGAACCTCAATAGTCATCGTAAATAGAAATTAGTATAATACGTGTGTTATTTAGTTTAAATATTATTACAAAAACCCCCACTTTTATTATGCAGTGTTATTTCAGAAGTAGTAATTACATGTAAGATGACGTACTGTTAGCTGTATTTTGACGCATTACCTGTGGGATCGACCTCAACTTTGGTTGGGTTCTATATTTGGTCAATGACCACTTTACACTTCATTTGAGGTGTGAGTTTGGGCGTATCAAATTTTGGCACCATTGTCGGGGAATACGGCGAAGATATATTCTAGTAGTGCTAATTTTAGTCTAATTCTATTTCTTGATTTTATATTTTTGTGTTTTGATTGTTATTACTGCAGAAGACAGGTTGTGTATGCCCGCTACCCACAACAAAAGTGAACCTCTAATTGACTAAGACCCAGAGCTACAGAGATCCATTAGAAGGATGAATGCACAGGAGCGAGAGGCGGTAAGAATTAGCCCTTAATATTGAGAATAGGGGCCATGATGGAATTGGAATTCATAAGCTTGATGGTGATAGAGTTCCACCGGTAGTCCCTCCTCAGCATCAACTTGGAGTTAGACCCCCTTCTCCTATGCAGCCATTTGTTCCCCAGCAACCACGAGCTAGATATGATGAGCAAGATGGCGCTGGGGCCACAGGGGCAATTGTCTTGCAGCAACTGCCCGCGAGGGTGAAGTTCACAATCACCAACACTATGTTGCAGATGCTGTCGCTGAAAGGACTGTTTATGGGACAACCACATGAAGATGCCAACCAACATCTCATGAATTTTGTCTCCACCTGCTAGTCCTCTGAAATCCTAGGAGTCAACCAGCAAGCAATAAGACTCAGGCTATTTCCGTTGTCTCTGTCTAGGGAGGCAACCAAGTGGTTGAACGAACTTCCTTACGATTCTATCCACACTTGGGGTGAGCTGAAGGAAGCATTTTTAGAGAGATTTTTCCCAGTATCCGCAAAACTTAAGCTAAAGGATGAGATAGGTGCACACCGATAGTTACCAACAGAGGTGTTATATGAGACATGGGAGCGGTTTAGGCAAAAGATTAAGCAATGCCCGAACCACAACCTCACAGATGAGAATCTAAAGAAGGTTTTCTACCGGTCGTGCAACTTTGTGACTAAACCCATTATTAATGCAGCTTGTGGGGATTCGTATATGTCTAGAACATTTCCTGATATTATCAGCATCTTAGATCAAGCGGCCAAAAATAGCAGAGCCTGGTATACAAGAGATGGCGATTGCTCAGGGTTCTTTGTTGGGATGAGTGCTGAACAGCGCAAGAAAGAAGAGAAATATGACCAAGACATGGCTCACATGCGAACTCAGATGGATTTGCTGACAAAGAAACTGTTAGGTGGAGGTTTGGAAAAAGTCAAAGAAGTAGACTTGGCACCCAGATATGATGATGCAGGGTACGAGTATGATGAAGAGGCTAAGTAGCCAAATAGCTAGGGGTTTCTGGCCATTTAACTCCAAAAACCAAGGTCAGAACAATGGATGGGAAAATTATTATGATCGACCCGTGGCTAGAGATATTGCCAATTGGTATAACAGAGACAACTTCAGAAATGACCGGCCTGCACCATATGTACCTCCTATGAATAGAGAACGCCCAAATAATGGCAGTGGTCCCTCAAAGCTGGAAGAGATGATGGCTAAAGTGTTGGACAAGGTGGAAGCAACTGAGTGTGGGGTGAGAGACATGAATGGGGAGATGTCAAATAATCGTCAGTTAGTGGACTCTCGCTCTACTTCAATTAAACAACTGGAGCAGCAAATGGGACAGTTATCTGTTTTATTGAATCAGAGGAAGGTTGGAGCTTTTCCTAGTGATACCATCCAGAACCCCAAAAATGATGGTCACTGCATGGCTGTAACCACTAAAAGCAGAATGGTACTTCCTGAACCAGTGCTAGTCAGAGATATGGGAGCTCAAGGGAGCAGTAGTGCAGCCAACACCAAAGTGCACTGGCCTGATGAAGTAGTGGAGGAAGCAGTTGCGACGCCCAATGATGCTGAGAATGTTCAACAATCAAGTAGTTTGGATACACCGGGGCCAACACCTTTGCTAGCTATCCCTAAGCCACCACCACCGTTTCCACAAAGGCTGAAGAAGAAGCAAGACAACGGCAAGTTCCAGAAGTTTTTAGAAATGTTAAAAGAGTTGTCTGTCAATATACCCTTAGTGGAAGAACTCGAGCAGATGTCGGGCTATGCCAAATTCATGAAGGACCTGGTAACCAAGAAGTTTACTATCACATCTGAGTCAGCAGGGACCCTTCACCACTGTAGTGCCATTGCTACAAGATCATTGGTAGAGAAAAAGGAGGATCCTAGGGCTTTTACCATTCCATGCACAATAGAATCATTTGATTTTGCATGGGCTCTCTGCGATTTGGGAGATAGTATAAACTTGATTCCATTAGCAGTATACAGACAGTTGGGCTTGGGAGCCCCTACACCCACGTCGATGAGGCTGCTTATGGCGGACAGGTCAGTTAAGAGGCCCGTAGGAATCCTATGTGATGTGCTGGTAAAGGTAGGTAGGTTCATTTTTCTTGCAGATTTTGTTATTCTTGATTGTCAGGTCGACTTTGAGGTCCCCATCATCCTAGGGAGACCATTCTTAGCTACAGGCAGAGCATTGGTGGAGGTGGAACAAGAAGAATTGACTTTTAGATTGAACTCTGAAGAAGTCAAATTTAATGTCTACGCGTCTATGAAAGGGCCCTAGGAGATGTCAATAATGTCTATCATAGATGTAGAGGACACATACTTTTCCAAGGTTCCAGTTGAAAAGGAACTGAGTGTTGATGAACTAGTTGCGGTCATCATGAATTTCCCTGACGATAGTGTGATCGACTATAAAGGTACAGTGCAAGCATTGCAAGGTAGGGAAACCAGACCCTACGTGCCGAGAAAGTTGGACCTCGACTTGCAAAATAGACCATCGCCACCCGCCAAGCCTTCGGTTGAAGAGCCTCTAACAGTGGAGCTCAAAGAACTGCCATAACATTTAAGGTATGCTTTCCTTGATACTAATAATTCTTTACCTGTGATTGTGGCTGCAGATTTGCAGGAGGCACAGATGTTAGCAATGTTGGAGGTACTACAAAAATTAAAAAAGGCAATTAGTTGGTCTATAGCTGACATTGTGGTAATCCTACCTGACATATGCAATCATAAATCAAACTGGAAGATAACTGCATGCCCAGCATCGAATATCAGCGCAGGCTCAACCCTCCCATGCAAGAGGTTGTTAAGAAAGAAATCATTAAGTGGTTGGATGCTAGGGTGATATACCCGATTTCAGATAGCCAGTGGGTTAGTCTAGTCCAATGTGTACCCAAAAAGAGGGTAATGACAGTCATAGTTAATGACAGGAACGAGTTGGTCCCGGCATGTCCTGTAACAGGTTGGCGGGTGTGTATGGATTTAAGAAAACTAAACAAATAGACCTTGAAGGACCACTTTCCCATGCCCTTCATGGACCAGATGTTAGATGGGTTAGTAGGCAGAGGCTGGTACTATTTTCTGGATGGTTATTTCGGGTATAATCAGATATCAATAGCACCTGATGACCAAGAGAAGACTACATTCACCTGTCCTCATGGAACATTCGCCTTCAGATGGATACCGTTTGGACTGTGTAATGCCCCAGCAACGTTTCAGCGATGCATGATGTCAATCTTCTCAGATATGGTTGAGGACACCTTGGAAGTATTCATGGACGATTGTTTGGTCATAGGTGATTTCTTTGATGACTGTCTTCTGAACTTGAGCAAGGCCTTAGTGCACTGCGAAGAGGTAAACCTGGTTTTAAACTAAGAGAAATGCCATTTCATGGTCAAGGAGGGGATAGTCCTTGGCCACAAGATCTCCAAAAGTGGCAGTGAGGTGGATAAAGCAAAAATTGAAGTGATTGAAAAGCTACCACCGCCTATCTCAGTTAAAGGTATGAGAAGTTTCCTGGGGCACGTAGGTTTTTACCGCTGATTCATAAAGGACTTCTCCAAAATAGCACATCCATTGTGCAAGCTGCTTGAAAAAGATGCCAAATTCCAATTTGATGAAAGCTGCAAACAGGCTTTTCTGACTCTAAAACAAAAGTTTATCACTGCACCTGTTGTTGTGGCCCCAGACTGGTCATGTCCTTTTGAAATCATGTGTGACGCGAGTGGTACGGTTGTGGGAGTTGTACTGGGTCAGAAGCACAACAAAATCTTTCACCCTATTTACTACGCCAGCAAAACCTTCAACGAGGCCCAGAGGAACTATACTGTATCTGAGCAGAAACTGCTGGCGGTAGTCTATGCTTTCAACAAGTTTCGAGCGTACCTCCTGGGGACCAAGGTGATTGTGCATACTAATCATGCAGCATTGAGATACCTCATGACCAAAAAGGTTGCCAAACCACGATTGATCTAGTGGGTCCTACTATTACAAGAGTTTGACTTTGAGGTTCAAGACAGAAAAGGAACCAAAAATCAAGTAGGAGATCACTTGTCTCGTCTGGAGGATGAATCGAAGGGGAATGACTGGCTAACCATTGATGACTCATTTCTTGATGAGTAGGTATTAGCTTCTTCTGTTGACTTAACTCCATGGTATGCTAATTTTTCTAACTATCTGGTAAGTGACCTCATGCTTGAGGACATAACTTCTCACCAGAAGAAAACTTTTTTGCATAATGTATGCAGGTACTTCTGGGACGAACCGTTATTATTCCGTACATGTGCCGATGAGATCATCCGACGGTGCATTCCTGAAGAAGAAATGTTGAGCATAATGGAAGTATGTCACGCTTCCCCCGTGGGGGGGCACCACAGTAGTGTCAGAACGACTAAAAAGATACTCCAATGCGGGTACTACTGGCCCACTTTGTACAAGGATACGCATGACTTAGTAATGGGGTCTGACCAATGTCAGAGACAAGGAAATATTTCTAGGCGTCAGGAGATGCCCTTGACGCATATTCTGGAAGTTGACATTTTTTTATGTCTGGGGCATTGACTTTATGGGTCTATTTGTGAGCTCTTATGGGATGCGGTACATCTTGGTAGCGGTTGACTATGTTTCCAAGTGGGTAGAAGCAGTAGCGCTGCCGAACAACGAGAATAAGAGCGTAACCCAGTTTCTGAGGTGGAACATCTTCTCCAGATTTGGGACCCCCAAAACTATCATTAGCGATGGGGGAACTCATTTCTGTAACAGGATCTTCCGTGCAGCCTTAGCTAAGTGTGGAGTCAAGTAGCATCGGGTCGCCACTCCCTATCATTCACAAACTAGTGGCTAAGTTGAAGTGTCCAACAGGGAAATCAAAGAGATCTTGGTAAAGTCGTCAATGATTCCAGGACTGATTGGGCACGAAAACATAATGATGCTTTGTGGGCCTACCACACAGCTTACAAAACCCCTATCGGTATGTCCCCATACCAATTGGTGTTTGGTAAGGCGTGTCACTTACCTGTGGAACTTAAGCATAGGGCATTGTGGGCCTTACATAAGTTGAACTTGAATTTAGATGAAGCCACAGATCTGAGGTTGGATCAAATAAATGAGCTAGATGAGGTGCGCTTGCAAGCATACGATAGTACTTCTCTGTATAAGGCTAGGATGAAGGCACACCACAATAGACATATAGCCCCACGAAGCTTTAATGTGGTAGACAAGGTGTTGCTTTACAACTCTTGGTTGTGGCTATTTCTAGGTAAGTTGAAATCTAGATGGGCAGGTCCATACAAGGTCATTCAATTTTTCCCCCATGGTACGTTGGAGTTAGAAGCAGAGAATGGGCACCGGTTCAAGGTAAATGGCCAAAGGGTCAAGCAATATGTGGGCACTGTGTCTGAAGCCTCTGTGGTAGAGGTATTGCACCTTGATGAAGTCTGAGTAATCAGGGAGCTGCGTCGTGCCGCGACATTAAATCAAGTGCTTCATGAGAGGCAACTCAGGTATTAGTTATTAAAAAAAAAATCAAGTGTGTCGTAGTGTTTTA
The DNA here is from genome assembly GCA_038996855.1 of Solanum aculeatissimum. Taxonomy (NCBI): domain Eukaryota; kingdom Viridiplantae; phylum Streptophyta; class Magnoliopsida; order Solanales; family Solanaceae; genus Solanum; species Solanum aculeatissimum. The sequence goes on from JBCEWC010001278.1 coordinate 27,184, forward strand.
GTGTACACATTATATTGTTACTTGTCGTATGTCATTAGTTGTTGTTTTTATCATCACAGAGGCAGGTTGATATGTTGAAATGGGCACTTCAGAGAGTCATGGCGGATACCTTGCAAATTGAACTAAGGCCTGTGGCAAGGCATTACCCATAACTCGTGTGCCAACATACGACCTGCGAGTGTGTCATAGCCACGACCTTCCAAGTAAGTGCGTCTTGGTTTTGGGCCATATGGACGACCAAACAGCCCATATGAAACCACACGGGCCATGAGTTGAACCGTGAAGTGGGGCAGTAACCTGTCCCATTAAACTGTGTCCCAAAAAAGTCAAGTCCCCAGACACGGAAGGCCAAACGGCCCGTGTGACACCACACGCACCGTGAGGCCAACCGTGAAGTGGGGCAGTGACCAATCCCATTAAACTATATCCCAGAAAAGTCAAGTCCCCAGACACAGACAACCAAATGGCCCGTGTGGCACCACACGAACCGTGAGGCCAACCGTGAAGTGGGGTAGTGACCTTGCTCACGGGAAGGTTACTCAAATAGTTCAAGTCATGTTACACGGATGACCACATGACCCGTTTGACACAACATGAACCGTGAGGTAACCTATGAATTGGACTAGTAACTTTATTATGGGGACGGATAGTTTATATAACCCAAGTCCTTTTACACGGAAGGCCAAACGGGTCGTGTGACTTCACACGGACCGTGAGTCCAACAGTGACGTGGGACAGAAACTTAACCATTGAAATGTTGTAACAAAAATGCCAAGTCATATTCCACGGACAATCCCCACGGGCTGTGACACGTGAGATGGTTTGTCTAGGTGACCATGTCACAGACGGTTGATTGGGTTGACCGAGTTCAAATATTCTTTATCCCTTCCCAAACACCCCATTCTCCATTTTTCTTCATCTTTTCATACCTAACCCCCTTTATACACTCTCAACCTCCTCCAAAACACATCTCTTTCTCCATGAATTTCTTGCTTTCTCACGCACCATTTCGCACTACACGTGGTGTGCCATCTCGTTCTAGTCACTCACCTACTAATTTCGTCAAAAATCAAGTAAGTAATCCTATGGTTTCTTCCTTATTTTTTCTCAAAAGTGGTGCTTCATGTGTTTCTATTCTGAAAAAGCTTGAATCTTGTGTGAAAATTGGGTTGTAAGTGGCTCCATCTGTTTCTTCCTTAAGTTTTTCTTAGCAAATACACTTGAAATTAGCGTGTCAATGTATTTTGGTGGGTCGAAATTTAAGTACTTGTTGTGATATTTGTTGGGAAGTGATTGTTGTCTCTGATTTATGAACGGGTTGGCTGGATTTGCAAAGTTCCCATCTAAAACTCATGCCCAACACGTCCAACGACACTGTTAACGGACCATGTACTCGTACACGAGCAATGAAGATGTCCATCGGGCTTGTCCTAGGCATGTGTTGAACGATTGACAACAATGAAGCAGACGACCCATCTCACGGACCGTTCCACATCACATGGTCCGTGTGAGGTCCCGTCTAGATGCCTATCGTCTAAATGTTTCATGTCTTGCCAGAAGGACCTGTCCACGGGCCGTGCCACATCACACGGTCCGTGTACTGTTCCGTCCAGTTATCCTGCGCTTAGTTATGGGTTGATTTTGCTAGTTACATGTCTTTCATGCATTACAAAAAGGGGTCTATGTGCAATTTTCTGGTGATAGACCGGGTGACGCCACTCTTAAGGGTCATTGTCACTTAGTACCACTGATGGGGAAGTCTGAGTACTCGTCTAATCTTAGACTGACTGTTTTTATAAAATGGCTAATAGGTCTTGTTGTGTGCTTCCAGGTATGATGGTTCCTCACCGGCAAACTCGACTCCGTGATTCTCCCACCGAGTCATCTAGTCGGACAATAGGGAGTTGTTCGGGCTCGGAGTCGTCGAAGGGGGTGAAGACTCAATATACTGGAAATGTCTCACCTCACTCCCCCTGCACTATTCTGTCTCGGAGGACCCGACAGGTGACCCCCCTCTCCACTATGGGGCCACCACTTCTGGAGGGTGCGAAGGTGGCTGCTGCCCAGCACTTTGAGGACACATAATACGCAACCGACCCCGATACACCGCCCCACCCGAATGATGCAGCGACGGCTGAGCTTCAAGACAGTGACGCCGCCGCCATACACGCTGTTGTTGCTGGAGCTCCTAATGAGGAGGAGGCCCGGACTACCCTCCTATTCCTCAGCGGCCGGTGGACCACTCCAGGTAGCTGGGCGATCTATTGTAATGCGTTGACAAAGGATTCTGGGGTTTTCAGAAGTGCACAGTGATCTCAAAATTGATCGTCTTCACCGATCATTTCGATGCAGTCCCAGATATTAAAGCCACCTTTAAATTCCACGAGTTTGGGTGGATGGCCCAAAAACCTGAGTTCTATGGACCTGCCCTCATCCAGGAATTCTACTCAGCCTATGCAGCAGATCTGCTAAATTCAGTGGGCAGTGGTATTAGGCAGTTGCAGAGGTACATGGTCGAAAATGTGAACCCTCTACCTAGTTTGACCATTCGGGGTCAAGAAGTGGATATATCGGAGGCTACGATCAATCATTTCTTGCATGGCCCATAGTACAGATCGCCAGCTGACGGACTATATGCTGCAAAAGTCTATTAGGTCTCCGAGTCAGCATTGTTGGCAAACCCTGCATCCAGAGTTGTTGTCATCACCTGGATCGCACAGCAGATTGCTTTGCAGGGTGTTGAAGCTTCCTGGGTCACTGACCCGTGGACCCCCATTACTAAAGCATCCCTAAATTTTCATGCTAAGTTTTGGTGGTCTGTGGTGCGGGCCCGTCTGTGACCCACTCTTAATGACAACAGTCTCCAGTTGTCGCAGGCTTCACTTATGGCATGCCTCATAGCCCACTATCCCATCAATTCAGGGCGTGTCATAGCCACGGAGATGAGGGATAGGGCCCTCAGTGAGCGGTCAGCTATGCCATTCCCTTGCCTCAGTAGAGCTCTCTATCGATGGGCCCAGGTTCCTGTCACGCGATATCTGGACCGAAAGACATATCAGACTGCTGGGGTCAACATAGCCTTGATCAAAGATGTCAACAACCCCCTAATCTTGTCACGGACGCCAAGATATGAAGCTCCATCAGTATGGCCTCAAGTTGCCCCGCAACAACCTATGGATTTTGAGGGTGTCACAGGAATGTCTCAAACCGATAGAGCGTCGGACCAGGCTGAGGGTAGCAATTCCCAAGAGGCAGCGGCTCCAGGGTATATCTATGTGCCCTATGAATTCTTAACCCATCTGGTGAATGAGCAGTGACAGTTACGTGCTATCGTTGATCAGATCGTGGAGCACATGCTGCAGGTACTCCAGACTCATGCAGAGTCGATCCACCCAGAGCTGCGCAAAGAGATAACAGTTCTCCATATCCAGATCAATGGCTTGGAGACATACTTCCAGGAGCAGATCAATAATCTGTCGGGGAGGGAGGCATCCAACATAGCCAGCACGGTTGCTAAATTGAAACAACAAGTCACCGTGCTTTTGGCCAAGTATAATGCCCCTCCTCCACCTCCGCCTGCTGAGTCACTGCTGGACCTATTTTCAGCTCCTGCTCTAGCCCCTTCTTTAGAGGGTTTGTGGGTTGTGCCACCTCCAGCACCTACTGCATCCACGATGGCTCCACCAGAGCCTTCCCGCTGAAGAGGGAAGGACAAAAAGCACCAACACCGCCACAGCCCACCAGAGGATCCTCAAGAGACAGAAGCCAAACAACTGCGCAAAGCACTTCGGGCCAGCCAGAGAGTAGCAACTTTACAGGCGGAATAGGAAAGGTTGGCTTTTGAGGCAACGCAAGCAGAAGCGAGTGGGAGTGCGTTTGCCAAAGGACCACCTGTTGAGGGAGATGACCCCGTTGGGGGTTCACATGCTGATGTACCGGATCAGCCCAACGCCTAGTGCATCCCAGGTATGTCCTTGCCCTTTTGTTCTTATAGTTCCTACTTTATGTGCATTGAGGGCAATACACTGTCTTTTTTGTGGGGGTAGGGCATTCCTGTCACCTGGGAGTTTTTTTTGCCATGTTTCTTTTTTCTTAGGTGGTTTATCTAGTAGAACTGACATGTTTAGGTTGTATAGTTGCATAAACATAAGGTCTTTTAAAGGTTGGGCAATAATCCTGAGTTTGTATGATGATAGCCACAGTGATGGTGTGTGCATGCAGTCTGTCCTAACGACTTTGTGTAATTTTTTGCTAAGTTTGTGTATATTATCTAGTTGATTGATTTCGAATGAATGAGAAAAACTTGGGTTGGTTGGTACTAGATAGCATTAGATGTGTGCCATGTGCGTGTGAGCCTAGTGTTTGAATTCAGTTGGCACACTTGTAAGCTAGAACTTGCCCAGTTAGTCTTACTGAAATGCTTGAATGACTGAATTAGGAAAGGATCTTAGTCCGTTTTTGTGAAAAGTCACTTAGCCTAAATCGACCAACCAAATGAAAGTGTCCCTTTGAACCAAAAGTTGAGCCGAAATGAACCTTTTTCTTTGTAATCACCCAACTCACCTTACTTACTTTGATGCAAATCCTAGTGTTGGCCCTGGTCTCTCCAAGGACATTGTGAATCTCACATTAAGTTAACACTTAAGTTGAGGGTGGCTTTTATTGGCCCTGGTCCTTTCGAAAGACACTATGCACCTCAATATTGGCAAAAAGCCTAAGTTGAGGGTGGCTATTTTGGGAAATGAAGAGTATAAGGGGTATGGTGATGAAAAGAAACAAGAAGAAACTAAAGACTGGGGAGCAAAGTCACAAAAAAAATGTGTATGTGCATATAATAGTAATAATAACAACGAGAATGATAAAAAGTGGCAATGCTTCCTAAAACATGCGGATATAGGGGAAAACAAGAATTTGGCAACAAGAAGTGAGGGCTAAGTCTAGGTAGTTCTTTGGAGGGGCCAATTTAGTCACTATTAATCCAAAATGTACCACACCCTAACCCGAGCCTACGCTACAAGCCATAAAAGTCCTATAGTGATCCTAAAAAGGTCGTTCAAGAGTTGTGGTGGTGAAAATAAAGGCAAACTTATGGTCTGTAGTTGTGTGTCAGTTGAAAATCTGTTATAAGCGTGAGTGCCTACATTCTAGTCTCTGTTTTGCAAATATATATCGTGTGTGAGACTTCTTTGTGGTGAGGGCACCATCCGTACACGCTTTTGATGCTTACCTGACCGACCATTGTGATTTTTGAGTGTAAAAAGATCAGCTGGACATAATATGATGCTTAGCCAGAGTTGTATAAGTCTGTTGGGGTGTATGTGCATGTCAAAGTTGTGTCTGTCGTATGATTCTGAGTAACGCAGGGATTGTTGCATGTTACCTATTAGGAGCTTGTGTTTGTGTGTTGTTAGTCATTGCTTGAGGACAAGTAAGGATTTTAAGTTGAGGGTGTTGATGAGTCTTGAAAATACTCGTCATATAGCGCTCTTCGAGTAAAATCTTTGTAAGTTTTCAAGCAAAGTTTATGCATTTAACAGTTTGTTTAGTGTATTTTCAGGAAACCCGGGTAAGTCATGAAGACAGTTCGATAGAAGCGGAAAATGCCCAAAAGAAGGGCCAGTCTTAGCCTCACACGGTCACCACCACGGGACGTATGACCCTTCACGGACCGTGAGGTTGGCCGTGAAAGGTGGCAGAGAGTAGCTGAGGCTGAAACAAGTCAAAATTGCACAAGTCAGATCACACGGGAAGATTGACGACCTTTGTACTCCTTCATGGGCCGTGTAACTGTCCGTGAACTGAGGCAGAATGTTGGCCATGAAATTTTCATGGATTTGAGTTCAAGTGAAAACTCACGGAACAGGTTGACGGGCCGTTGGTAGTTGCACGGACCGTTGCACCTACCGTGGAGTGTTACAAAATCTGTGGCAAGGTACACACTCGAGACAAACATCAAGGTAAAATAGACGGTGACCCAAATGGACCGTGTGACAGTAAACGGTCCGTCACAGATGCCCATCAAGTGGGGCAGTGAGCTCATCCGAGGAGCGAGTGAAGTATGGTTCTAAGGGGATCCAGACGAAGGTCACACGGACCGTTGAACCTTACACGGTCTGTGTAGTTGTCGTTCAGCGTACCGACACCCAGTTTTCTTATTTCATGTAGGATTTGTTTCTAAGTCATATAAATATAGTTTTTTAGGTCTTTTATTAATTATTATTGGCTGCTGAACCGAGAATAAGGAGAATATTGTACTTGTCATGTTACTTTGCAACTTTTTGCTACGTTTGATCCGTTAAATTGCAATTGCAAGTTTTAGTTTCATTGATCTTTCAATTGTAAGTGTGATTCATGTCTTTTTCATCTTGTTCTAATTCGGATTCTTCAAGCATGCTAGGCTAAACACACAACTAGGGTTGTGGGGATCATGATTATCAAAGAAGATAGGCAAATTTAGGGCTAACATCAGAACTAATCACCGTATAAACTATAAGATTTCTTCAATTGAACTTAAACCTTGATGAGTCGATGCATTAGGGTAACCCTGTATTCACTGTCTGTCCGAAAGGGAGGTAGTGATTAGGAAAAGAGTCTTGTGGAAGAATTTAGAGTTTTTAACCTAGTATAAGTACTCGAGACCGGAAGGTGAGAGTATCCTAGAGTGTAAAGTAAGAATACAATAAGTAAAACATTCTAAGACTGGAAGGTAAGGAACGATATACACCTAAGAGGGACTGGAAAGTGAATTAGGTGTTAACTATTTACTTACTCTATATATGAGATCACTATCGCATAAGCCCTAAGTTTGAATGTTTGAATTGGTGTCATGGGAACCGCAAGCCTAGTCTAGCAAGTCATTGTTGAACCTCAATAGTCATCATAGATAGAAATTAGTATACTACGTGTGTTATTTAGTTTAAATATTATTGCAAAAACTCCCACTTTTATTATGCAGTGTTATTTCAGAAGTAGTAATTACACGTAAGATGATGTACTGTTAGCTGTATTTTCACGCATTCCCTATGGGATCGACCTCAATTCTGGTTGGGTTCTATATTTGTTCAACAACCGCTTTACACTTCATTTGAGGTGTGAGTTTGGGCGTGTCAAATTTTACTTGAGTTGTGAATAGGTGGTGTGTTGATTGAGTATTCGCTATGGGATTCTAGTGGACCTATATTCCTAAACTGTTACCTAGTAGTTATAAGTTGAGAGAAGTGTGTGATGCACATCTTAGCACTATGGAGCGGAGTGAAAAAAGAGATAGCATTATTACTGTGATAGTCTTAGTTGGAGATTTTCTCTAAGAGTCTTGCTATAGTATGTTTTTGACATTCAAATGTTGACTTACAAAGAACGTGATGCTACGATTATAGTAGAGGTACCCCCTTAGATAGAGATAATAAATTGAGGATGAAACACTAGTAAGAAGAGGCTTAAGATGTGCATTCGTGATAGTGTAAAATTGTGTGAAGATCTAAGTTATGACTTTCTATGAGAACCTAAATAGAATATTTGAGTTATCAATGTAGAGTAGAGCAAGCTGGTGTAAGTATTTCTTGATCACCTTTAGTAATTAGGTCGATGGGGATTTATGTATAAATAACTATGTGTTTTACCTTGTAATCCAAGATTTTCTTAGTCAACTATATTGGAGCTTAGGAGTTGAATATTAGTAGACTAAACAAATAGGTATATTATATGAGCTGTAGGAAGCGATTATGTATGTCAATAAGAGTAGTAAGTATAGAAAGATGCCTATAGAGCTAGATGGAAGTTAAGAGTAGTATCTTAGAAGAAAGTTCTAGTAGCAATTTTATATCTTTGAGTATAGAATGAAAAGGGAGTTTAGGATGTTTTTGTGGATAGTGATTCCCCAATCGTATGGAGAGCTATACTTATAGTTTGGTAAAGAGAATTGGTTCACAAACTTAGGGAATGTACCTTTGAGCTAAAGGGGAAATTAGGAGTTAATAAAATAAAGTGAGTCTTGAGCTTTTGATAATGATGAGTTGATTAGGATGAGACATTGATGCTTTTCTGTCACTAATATTTCTTATAGTTTAGTTAAGGTGATGCTTTATTTCTGTCTTAAGTATGTGAGCCCACCAGGAGGGGTCGTCACAAAAAAAGTGCCTTTGGCCTAGACCAATGCACCTGATTTTGATTCATGTTCATGTTAAGTTCTGAGGATGAGGAGTACCAGTTGTACTTTTATCTCATCAATCTTAGAGTTCCCAACCTTATGTCATACGAGATGCGACTTGAGTTTCACAACATGTTTGATTCCATAAACTCATGATAGGTCCTAAAAGGCTAATTAAATTGTATCACATTTTGAATGCTCTTAAATCTAATCCCTCGAATGTATTGTGCTTATGATCTTTTGATCTAAGCCCTTCCAATGATACTTCTTTCTAGTCTTGATAGCGATATTGATAATAATAGATTAGTTATTGTCAATTAGTAAGAGTGGATGTTTTTTGATGTGATAATTATGATGTCCTCCTTTCATTAAGGTTATGGATATGGAGGAAGAGAGAAATGAGACTTTATGATGTGCAATAGATAGGTAAGAGTAGGTTAGTATGTCTCTAGGTAAGAGTAGGTTAGAGTGTCTCTAGGAAAGAGTAGGTTGGTGTGTCTTTGAGTGAGACCTAATTCAATGATGGAGGTAGAAGTGTTAAGTAGGCTTTATAATTCTTAGATATAGTTGAAGTGGTTAGAGTGGATGTATGGATTTCATTATATGATTGATTCGAGAAGGCTATTGATGACTTTCGAATGAGTGTTCCAGGTAGATGTGTTAGAGCAGTGAGAAGGAGCAGTATTTTCTTAATGAAAGTCCCAGTGGAGGTATAGAGCTTGAGTTTTGAGGATTATCTTTGTATGAATATGATCATCTTAGGAATAGTACTTTGAGGCTTAGAATTAGGGTTGAACAAAAAAAGAGGATGTGGTTAGGTGGAGATTTGAATAGGAGCTATGAGCTTCAATAGATGGAATATAGGGCCATGAAGAGGAGCATAGTTGCGATGAGGTGCTAAGATGGAGCGTTATCCATGAAATCTGATGTATATTGATGATCCCATTCTCAATTAGAGTTTATAACTTCCTACATGTGTTTGAATAACTGATCGTTGAGGTGTTTAAATAATTTAAGTTGTTTAAGTTTTGATGTTCCATTCGTGCCTGATGGTAAAAATGTCTAAGGTATAGAACAAGAATCTTATGGGATAGATTGTAGGAGTATGATTAACTTACGAGGTAGCACAAGGTGACTTTGAATTAGGCTTGACCATGGTAAGAGTGTGCAGTGAGACTTAGGCCTTAACAACAATTATAAGCTTCAGACATTGATGTCCTCAAATGAGTTGAGTTTTCTATCCTTGAGTCTATGTTCACCCTTGAGTTGGAGTATTTAAGTATTAGAGTCCATGATTGTATACGTGCCTTGACAAATCTCCTATCATACTCATCATTCAAGGACGAATGATCCCAAGAGGGAGATAATGTTACACACAGTAAAAATTATCAAAATACCCCTAAAGGAGAGAAGGTTGCATAATGCATCTTTCCAAACTTTTTCAAAAAATGTAAGGCCGAAATCGCGATCAACACAAAAAATTATGTGGGAAAATGGTCTTGGTTGATTTTTAGAGTCACCAGATCAAAATACAATTTTTTGGAGCAAAAACGTATTTCCAGAAAGTACGTGACATATTCGCGTCACGGACTTATCGCGGATTTTTTACTTAACTAGGGTTCTAATATTTTCTATGGGATTAGAAAATTGATCAAAAAGTGATTTATATAAAATTACACATAAAACACATTTGACAAATGTGATATATATGTTATTTTATATAAAAATAATTTCTGAACGCGTTTTAAGTTTTTTGTCAAAAAAATAAACTGAAGCATGACAAGTCCACATTGTGAACTTTCCCCATTATGGTACTTGATGATCAGTTTTAAAAGCAATGGCATTCTAGTCTTTTCTCCACTCATCCTAGACTAAAACCATATTGTTTTGAAGTCATTTTCAATTATTTATGCTAATTCATATTAAGAACTAGGGTTAAGGAGAAATAATAAGGCTAGGGTTCAAGAGGATTGAGGCTAATCCCTTGCAAATTTGATTTTCTATCTCCATCCCATGTATGTAAGGTTAGGGTTCAGTAGGAATGCTTGATATAGTATAGCATGACAACTTATATAAATGAGCCTTATACTCATATAGTATCATGGAACCCTACTTTAACTTGTCAAACTTATCCCGATGCTAATAATGAAGGTTGTATGGCACAAACTTCTTAAGAAATACTCGGTGAACTGATCCCAACTCATCATAAAGGTACTATCTGGTCTACAAGTAGGAACAGACCTCCACCACTTCTTATCCATACTCACAAAATAATTGGAAATATAGGATACTCTATGAGTCTCTAAGATACCCAAGTTGAATAATTGATCCTACCACTCAGTCAGAAAAACATATGCCCCATCCCCTCTTGTGCCATCAAATTTGGGAGGTGCCAATCTAATAAATCTCTCGAAGCTCTTTTGCTCAGATAAATACATGGTTGCACTAGCAAAAATTGGTGGGGCTACAAAATTGGAAGTAGGGCTGCATAATAGTTAGTTCGATTTTATTTTGAAGTTTATCAATTTGACTTATCGGTTATTAGTTTGTAAATATGCTAAATCATTAAGATATTGACTTATTGGTTATTGATTTATCGTTTATTGATTGTTATCAGCTCGGTTATCAGTTTAACCATTAATATTTGATAAAAAAATTCTATATTGAAAATTACTTAGAAACAAGGTGATAAATCAAATGAACAATATATATGAGTTGACAAATTGCATTTTTCTCAAAAGCAAACACTTTCACATTATAAAATAACTGAGAGTTTGAGATAGTACAAAATAAAAGTACAAAACTATCAATGACTTTATATACCAAATGATACAAATGTAATTATTTAATTTACTATCGGGTAACCGATTAACTCATTAAGAAAAAATCTAAAATCATTAAGAATCGATAACTCGATAATAAAAAAATTTAAACCGTTATCAAAACCGATAAAGCAATAATCCATTATCGATAAACTAATAATTTGTTTTCGATTCAGGTAATCAGTTTTGATTCAATTTTGAATAGCCCTATCTGGAAGGTGTAACAAAAGGGACTAGCGAAGAACTAGAAGAATAAAATTCCACACTAGGACCCCGAACTGATTGCAATGTACCAACAGTAATAGGAGAGCTTGTAGATCTAGGGAAGGATAGAGGGACAAGGAGACCATCTAATCTCACCAATAATCGAAACAAGCAACTCCTGTAATACCGATGCACTAGCTAAAATTGTAGGAGGTTGGTCTGGCTCTTCAAACTCATTCTCAGGCTCATAAATACATTCCAATGATGATTGTTATTGTTGGAATGAGCTTATATTGTAATTAGTAATAACAATCATTCCTCCTTTCTTAAAGACATATTAGACTAGGCTCATCCATTGGTATCTGAAGTAAGATATACAATACCAATATCTAACCATTTTATTACTTAGCTTTCTTTTTCACCTCATTTTCATGATTTGGTTTAGTGTGTGTTTAATCTCAACACTCACTTTGTGCATATCTTCCATCAAAATTTTATACTCGACACTTACTTTGTGCTTACCCACCCTAGCATTGTAGCAATGTAATCTTTGTATTTATCAGTCATCTCTAACACTTACTTAACAAATTAAATATAATTGTATTTTAATCACCTCCTTGATCTTCAAAAAAGTATCATGGGTATTTAAAGTCACCTAATTCTATCTTCTAACAAAGTCTAATATTTTATCTATGGTTATTGATCATATGGAAAGGTAGAAAAAATTGACAAAGAGCACTTACCTCTAGTAAGAAAAAGCCATAGATCTTGACAAATTCACCTCTAGAGTTCTCATATTTGAATATTTTAGATTTTGATAAAAGATATATGAGAAAATTGATTTAAGACATATTTCGCCTTGCAATTCTTGCTAAAAAGACCCGTTGTGACAAATAGAGCCTCGCTATAGCAAATATTAAGAATCTGGCTAACCTTCATTATTGTGAAGCTCCTCATCTTTGTGGCAAGCCCCTGAATAGTAATTGGATGGAAAATAAAAAGATCTCATGCACAATTTACTCAACACATGAACAATAGACAATAAACGGAAAAACAACTCAATTTCCAATTTTTACTAATTCATCCATCAATGAAATCTTATACAAGGATACTATGGAAACCTGATGAAAAGGATTATGCTTTTTGAAAACTCACACAAGATGATAATTTTGACAACTTCATAACTTAGAACCTGGTTTAACAAACCAAAAACTAAGAACAAGGTAATTAATCAGGTATGACACTAATGTATCCTTTTCAAAATATCATTTCTAACTTGAAGAATTCTTTTCATGAAGCATTCATTCAATAAAGTGGTGAAGAATCTTGGAAGACAACAAGGACAAATAGCATCAACATGTTACTGTTGCTTCAATCCAGTGGATGAAACTATGCAACATCTCTTCATTGAATGAAATGCAGTTGGCTTCATATGGAGATTGTTTGGAGGCCCTTTCGGAATCAGACATGAACATAGTTCTCCAAAGATAATCATGGAAAAATGGAGAGACAAATACCACCACAATAATGTTCATAAGCTCTTACTCCAAATTATTCCTATTTGCATACTTTAGGAGATTTGAAAATGTTGGACATCATGTAAATTTGGAGACAAAAAGAAGTTCAATACTAGAAGAATGGAGATTCAAATTTTGTGGAATATTAAAGCTCCTATTAGTATAGCTTTCTCTTAAGTGCATACTGTTTGATGACAATTGCATGTGGATACATATTTGTCAAACTATACAAAGAATGAACGTTTCTTCATAGAAAAAACCTATTAAGTGAAGATTCAAACTCAATAGTAATGGTAGCTTTCTAAATAACAAAAGATCATTAGGGAAATAAAACTCAACATGATCATGGATGACACATAAGTACTCCATTGTTTCGGAGAGGCCAACCAAACGGCTGATTTGCTGGTAAAAATGGCACCCTCAAGTGGGATGGGTACTTTTCACTATTCTTTTCAACAACTTTTGAAAGAATTGAACGAACCCTTTCAACTAGATAAATGTCAACTTTCTAGTATTAGAAGGAGGTTTGATAAGACCTAGAGCTGTCAAAATAGAGTAGCCCAACCCCTCAGTTAAAGTCTCACGGGCCAAAATATTTGAAGGGAAAGGATTGGTCAACCCTTCATTTGAAAGAACTTTGAAATGACCAACTTAACCCAACCCTAGTACGGTCGGTAGTTGCGTGGGACTACCCTTTTTAAAAAAAATAATTTTTGTACTTTTCAATCTGAATTTAAACTTAAAATTTCATCAGTATATTAATTTTATTAACATGTGTAATATAATTATACAAAAGAACATAATAATTACAATCATAATATACATTATATGTATGATTAGTGGTACTTTTAATAACAATCTCATATACGAAATATATAACATCAAAAAATGAGAACATATGCAAATCAAAAATAATAAACAATGGTCATAAATTTGAGTCATCCTACGAATAATGAAAAATAATAATTTTTTTGACAAATAAATAAGCAAAGAAAATTTGAAAAAAAATTAAACCTAGAAACTAAAGAGTGGAACAGATAGAAACTGATTTCTTACTTGTCAGATGAGGAACTTGTCACGACCCGGATAGGGGCCTAGATGTGACATGGAGAAGGAGGACCCAAAAGTCCTCAATCAATCCATCATAGCATCATCACACACATCATCAGTTCAGAAGCGCGGAAGAAAAACACTTAGTACATAAGCTCTAAGGGAATTGAGGCTTTGGACTCAGGCTATGGGGATGCTGTCGGGAATGGGATAAACATGAATTCACATAGCACATAGTTAAACACAACTTCCAATATTAAGTCATAAGCAAAATCAATAACATTTCTCACAATCAAGGCTTAAAGCATAGTATTACATAATCATAATAGTCAACAATTACAAGTCAATGTACAAGAGTTTAATTTGTCCAACAATGTCTCTACAAAGATAAAGCAGGTCCTCAACATAGTTTGAGGCTCAACCTAAATACATAGATAAAGAAATAACACAACAAGCTAGGTAGATAGAAGGTGGCTATTGCCCTTGAACAAAAGGGCTCACCACTAGCAAGTCTTCAAGATAATCAAGCGTCGTCCAGTAGAGTGTAGAGGTCATCTCCGGTCCCTACATCGTTAGAACATGTAGACAAAGAGTATGGGTTAGCACATAATATGTACTAAGTATGCGAGCGTGAAATCCATATGACAATGTAGTATGACCGAGCAACATGACAAGGTGACATATGGTACAAAAGGAATGCATGTAGCCAAAGAGTAATATAACAATATGCTATGCCATGATACATGAGATGCAATCCTACAACCATAACATAGCGGGGATGTGACCTCAACCGACAACGGAGAAGACCCGAGTGAGGTACTACCTGGATCCGAACTACTTGCCAAGTAGATCCCTAATCGCCCTTAAACAAGGGGAAACAAACAAGTCTTCCCATCTAAGGAGAAATTCCATGTTGACACATGGTTTGACGGAAAGGAGTATAGACCCTTGGAGATAGTCCACCCCGACTCCAATCCCTCGGTACTAAGTCTCACCCCACGGGAATACATAGATATACATGCAATTTCAAATCGAAAGACATCTATTCTTTTCAAATCATGCATCATTAGTCAAAACCAAAGCCATTGATCAAAACCATGCTTATGCTTACAAGATTTTCCGAAATCATTTTCATAATCATCCCATATCAATCCAATAAGAGTAACTCATCTACATAGCTTATCATATCAAGCCTTCAAAACATAAAAAAGTGGTGCAAGCACCCAAAATGCTCAAAGAGCTATAACAAGAGACTATGTGATCACAAGCCTTAGCATATCATATCAAAACAAGAGTTTCATCAAGAGTTTCACCATAACAATCTTCAATGCATATGCCATGAATGAAGAAAAAGTACATGGGTAATGGAATTTAAACTTTAATTCATAATTAAGAAGGTAAGTTAACATAATTCATGAGAAATTCCATATTTAAAGCATAATACAAATTACTCATGCATAATTAAATCAAAAGGAGCATGCACATTGGTTCTTCAAGAGTTTCTATGAACATTCATGTAATTCAACCTCAAATCATGATTAAATCACCTAAAATCTACAACACATAATCCCAAACAACTAAATACTTTAAAATTTAAAGAACCCAAACTTAATTAAAACTAGAAAAAAATTAAATTTAAAGAGGAGGGTTCTTGGGTCTTCATGGATGAAAGGGAATCCATGAATCAAACCCACATACCTTACAATTG
>JBCEWC010001279.1:0-13973 GCA_038996855.1 Solanum aculeatissimum
AAGGGAGCATTTTGCTCCCTTCAAAATGCAACGAAAGAGAAAAGAAACAATACACAGAATAAGAGAATTTTTCTTCCCTTTCTCTTCTTCAATTGTTGTTCCGCCTTAAATTTATTCTAGTTAAATTTATATTCAATTTTATAACAATATCTATATTGTATATTCTAGTGATATTATTGGCAGTTTCTTTAAATAATATTTACTCTTGCCAAGCTACAAACTCTTTTTTAATAGGTGCTCATGCCCAATTATATTTGTGGGGTTGAAGTGGGCAAATTAGTGCTAGCTGTGTAGCACATGATTCTATCGATTTGTCCATTCCACGATAGGCCCATATATTTTATTTTATGATCGTAAGATTCATTTTTAGAGGTGATAATTTCAAGAAAAAATAATGTTAATTATCATTTTGCCATGCAACTCATGTTTGGTGGTTTATTCTTTTAATAATCCTTTGATATGATTTAAAATGTGTTTTTCAAAGGGGTTATTTGATCGCAAACAAAGTTATCGTGAGATTATAGTTCTCAAATTTATATTACTTTAAGTTTAAGAATAAATTTATATTATCTCGGACTAAATTTATACTCTAACTAAGCATACTATAACTTTAATCTCCAACTTAATCATAAATATTCTACTTTATCTCGCGTACGGAACGACCCTAAAAGTATAAATTGCAAATTGTAGTTCTATGGAATTTCTTGAAACGTAATTACACTGCGTTAGATTAATTTCTGTGACTAGTGAACTGTTTTTCTTTCATTTTTTTTAATCATATTATATATAATTATACTCATCGTTTTTCTTGAACAGGAGCAATATAAAAAATTCCCTAATAAATTAGCGTCCTGCTGCGTTGACAAAATTAATTATTAATTAAAAATAAAATTCAACTCTACCTACGAAAAAAACAAACAAAAATGTTTTGTTTTTATCTTTCCCTATAAATTAAGATTTGGACATAGATAAGTAGAGCAATTAATTTTATCTTTAATGATTGATCAAAGTACAAAACCACATAAATAAATTTATAGTATAAATGTTTTGATTATGAGTTAACACAGTCAATAATATTCCTCGTGGGGTTGCTTTAATACTCCCTCCGTCTAATTTTACTTAACCCCTATTGACTTGACATGAGAATTAAGAAGTAGTAAATGATAGGGGTAATTTTATCAAATCACCCTTTAAATATAATTAATAGAATGTATTGAAAAATGTAATAGGAAAATAATTATAATTAATGACAAGGGTAAATTAGGAACTAAGTGTAAAATTATCTCTTGATTTCATAAACTGGACAAGTATTGTTGGACATCCTAAAATAGTGTAGGAGTCAAGTAAAGATGGACAAAGGGAGTAATAAATTAGGAAAAAGACATTGCATTAAAATAAAATTTGAAGAGGATGAGGGTGTAGACACGTTGTCATTTACTATAATTAAAATAGGTAGTTGGTTAATACATTGTATAGTTTCATGGTCTATTTCACTATGTGGATAATGTATGAATTTCATAAGGGGGGATTCCAAGGAAAGTTAAAGAACTTTGAAGTAGAAACAAATTTAACTTTAATAACTCAATCTCATACTTAGGTTGTAAGCATGAAATCTTCAAATCCAAAATTTTGTAGAAATTCTTTCATAGGACTCAATTATTCCTTTTACTTTAAGTGAAATTGCCAAGTGGAAAAAAAGTTTAGGAGTTGCTTTCATTAGGGGTAGGTGAAATAATTGTTGGGTTTAGTGATAAATGTGAAAATGAAAATGGAGAGACAAAAGAAAATGTGGAGGGAAGAGAATAAAGGGAAATGAAGAGTCATTTCTCTCTCATCGGTAAAATAGAGAAAAAATGTTGTCCTTATATTAAGAAACACTTCTTCTAACTCTTAAAGAATCAAGTAAAGGGAACCCCCTCGCGCGGCGGTCGTCGCTCGCTTGGCTACGACTTCGACAAATAATGTGATTGATTGATAAATTTATTTAATCAATCTCAAAAATTTTCTTTTTCTGATATTTGTGATTAATTAATTAATTTGTAAATTATTTATTAATTTATGAATTATTTAACGGATTAATATATTATATCAAAAAAAATATTATTAGTTTATGGTTATTGATTAACGAATTTTCAATGGTTTTATTAAAAAAAAGGGTTATCGATTTGATTTTACTTATATAAATATTAATATCAATTTTACTAGTTATTGTTGTTGTCTTTTAGCTTTCAATTCACATTTCAATTCTTGTATGTTGCACTACTATATTTTGTTAATTTTAGTTACTACTGTTTCTATTTAATGAACATTTTGTAAAGCTATATTATTGTCTTAATTATCACCTGCCAAAACGTTATCATATTTATTTTATAAGCATTTTTATATTGGACAACCCAAAAATTAAACTACAAAGACCAAAATGATAAATCGATTAAAAATATCCTTTTGATTGGTTATTGATTTATCATATTTAAAAACTAAAAATTAATAAACTGTCTTTTCAAAATTAGAGTAGTTCTTTTATGTCATTATCCTTCTATGAAACAAACAAGTTTGGGCACATAATTTTAATGATTAATGGTATTAAAACTATTTCAATTTTAATGATGAGAAACAACACTATATATTAATTACGGACATTAGTTCTCTTGCTTGAATTTTTGTCCAAAAAAAGAAGAAAAAGACATGTAACGGCTATTTGCAAAGACAAAAGAAAGTCCAACCCCACAAACACATAATCAACCTTCATACAAATCACATGGTCGAGCTGTATATGGTCCCATTACACCACCTCTAAAATTCTACTTCACATCATAATTTTGCTTCTTCTAATCTAATTTTAATAATATAATTGTGTTTTCGTCCCAAACAAGTTGATATCAACTATTTCAATTTATGTATCATGTTTTTTTTTTAAAATATCATTTTTTATATATATTCACTCACTTCACATATGAAATGTATGGAATAATTAATACAAACTTACTATATATATATATATATATAAATACGATCAAAATTAGAATCTATGAGCAACTAAAGGACCAAAAGTGAATAGGCTTACTTTCGAATCTTGAGAATAAATTTATTTTTGATAAGAATAATTACTCCAAATGAATATTTATTAGTCATGCGTGGCTAGAATTTTTGTTTGAAAAGTGTAGTTTCCTTTTCTTTTATTTCAAATTCAAAATTGTATTCCACTAGTACCCTTTACCTTATCCATAAAACCCTCCTCTCCTCTGTCAATAAAAAGCTCACAAAACCCCTCACCTTTTCTCACAACAAACACAAACTGATACAAAATTAGAAGCGAAAATGTCAAAGGAAGTGATGGAAGAAGGACAAGCTCATCCACAGCATGGCAAGGACTATGTGGATCCACCACCAGCACCATTGCTTGATTTTGCTGAACTCAAGCTCTGGTCTTTCTACAGAGCTCTTATTGCTGAGTTCATTGCTACTCTGCTTTTCCTCTACGTCACCATCGCCACCGTCATCGGCCACAAGAAGTTGAACGCTGCTGATAAATGTGACGGAGTTGGTATTCTCGGCATTGCTTGGGCTTTTGGAGGCATGATTTTTGTACTTGTTTACTGCACTGCCGGTATCTCTGGTGAGCACATACTTACTCTGCTCATAACTCCTTTTTTCGAGACGGATCTAGAATTTTAACTAAGGGTAAAGCAGCTTAAATTAGTGTTTTTTTTTACCAACTTTTTCATTTTGTGTGTTGTGTAGGTGGACATATTAACCCAGCAGTGACATTTGGATTGTTTTTAGCGAGGAAGGTGTCATTGATAAGGGCAGTTGGATATATAATAGCTCAATGTTTAGGTGCAATTTGTGGAGTTGGTTTTGTGAAGGCATTCATGAAGCACTCCTACAACAGACTAGGTGGTGGTGCTAATTTTGTACAACCTGGTTACAACAATGGCACTGCTTTGGGTGCTGAAATTATTGGTACTTTTGTTCTTGTTTACACTGTTTTCTCTGCTACTGACCCTAAGAGAAACGCCCGCGACTCCCATATCCCTGTAAGTAGTACCTTAATTTTCAATGAGGAATTTGTGTTTTTTTCTTAGTGACATGAAACCGAATTTTGGTTGGATGTTGAAAGGTGTTGGCTCCATTGCCAATTGGGTTTGCTGTATTCATGGTTCACTTGGCTACAATTCCTATTACTGGAACTGGTATCAACCCTGCTAGAAGCTTTGGAGCTGCTGTTATTGACAACAGTAAAAAAGTCTGGGATGACCATGTAAGTTCTTTACTACATTTTTACACAAATAATCGGTTGAATTCACTAGCTAAAACATTTGTATGTTGATAAATGTGCAGTGGATCTTTTGGGTTGGACCATTTGTGGGAGCATTGGCAGCAGCAGCATATCACCAGTACATCTTGAGGGCTGCAGCTATTAAGGCATTGGGTTCTTTCCGCAGCAGTGCCACCAATTAAGCCAACCTTACCTTCCAACCACCACCAGAAAATGAAAAAAAAAATGCATTCATGTGTCCAGATTTGATCTTTTGTTTATTTATTTAATTTAAATTCTGTGTGTAAGAGGAATATTTGTTAAACTCTTTTATTATGTAATGTAATGTTAGCCTTGGATGTGTATTTATTTATTTGTATGATCATTGATGATGTTTTTCATTTCAATCTTGGACTTGGATCTCTCTCTATGCTTTTACATATTCCGTAACCAAAAACTCAACTTATTCATAAAATTAATTTGAATTTGATTGTGACAAACCAACCACATACATGATGCCACGTGTCTCAACTAAGTAAGGAAGATGCTTCTCTATGTTTGGGGGTTTGGTGCTTGGTCCCTCTTCCTCATACTGAAGAAAGGTCTGAAAAATAATTGCAGGGCTGAGATGACATGTGCCTGGAAGACCATCACTAGACCTATTTGAGAAAAACAAAAAAGGCAAGCAAGAGTGTAATCAAGGGTAAAAACATTAGGGACAAAACAAGAAAATTGAATTTCTCATATCTATTTCAGATTTTTGCCTTTTTTAAACATCAATGGTTACATATAACTATAGTTTGGATAATTATATTTTGTAGTTACAGTTATAACAACATTTGTATAATTTAAAATTTTTGTATAGCATTTGTATAATTCGCTATACAAATTCACAGTGTTTGTATATTTTGCTATATAATTTGGTTCGTGCACAACTTTTGTATAATCGCGCACAACGTTTGTATAAATCATGCGAATTATACAAAATTTAAATTGTAACTACAGCTAGATATTTGCTGCGAAACGTAATTAGTAATTCAAACTATAACTATATTAACTAATTAAGTAATATATGTTTGCTGGGCTCTGACATATATGTTTAATATACATGTAAGTCAAATGGCATTTTGCTTTAACAAATTGATAAAAATTCAATTATACATGATGATAACTTGCATCTAGAAATAATTGCACTCGGTCGATCATATCATATATGAGATCATTTAATTTGATTTTAAAATTTATAATCTAAAATAATTTTTAGATATGGTATGAAAATAGATTATTTCATCAAAAATAAAAGAGTTAAATTATTTTTAATTATAATAAGGTCATTGCTTTTCATGAATCTTCTAGTTGGTCATATTGAAATATTCTTGTCTCTTGAGGACCAAATTGCAAAAATTAAACAAATTGCAAGGGCCAACGTGGCTCTCAAGTCAACAAGATCTTCTTGACGACAACGTTTTAACTCAAATTCCCTGAAAAACCCTAGCCGATAACAGTCTTATACTAACCAACAATTTCATTCTGGTAAATCTAAAAGCTTATAGACATTGCTGCAATGGCAGGTGGAAGATTCAGAGAGCTATTGAGGAAATATGGAAAGGTTGCATTGGGTGTTCACTTCTCTGTTTCAGCAGCTTCAATTACAGGCCTTTATATTGCTATCAAGAACAATGTAGATGTTGAAGCCATGCTTGAAAAAATCGGCATGCCAGGCCTATCCAAACAAGGAGAAGAAGGAGATAAAAATCCTAATTTACCCCAGCAAAACCCACAAGTGATTTCTGCTGATGGGTTCGTTATTGAAGAACCCTTTAATCAGGACGGTGTGGCGGCGCCGCCGCCAAAGCAGAGGAATCGTACTGCTGAGCTGGCGGCGTCAAGTGGTGGCGCTCTTGCGGTCGCTGTGCTGCTTAATAAGGCTCTGTTGCCTGTTAGGGTTCCGATAACCCTCGGTCTTACACCGCCGATCGCTAGGTTTCTTGCCAGGCGGAGAATTATCAACAATAGTGTATGATGAATATATTTTTTTTCCTTATGTTTCTTCTAAACGAATTTTTGTTTTTCTGAATAATTTTAATCTCTCTGCATTTTGATACCCTTACACTGTCACGAATTAGGAAAAGGGATGATCAATTAGAGATTTACTGGTCTTAAAAGTATGATCTTGGTTTGTTGGAGATGTATTTTGATAATGTCCAAGGAGAAATAGTTATAGATATATGCAATCTATACTTTGCTCTAATTTCCAATGTAGTATGTTTTGCTGTTGCTGCATTTATGAACATTTTTATGTTAAGATGTCAAGCTTTGGCAGAAGTTGTCATGAGTACAGTTCTTGTGGAACTAAATCTCTCAATTCAACCTCCGAAATTACTGAATGCAGCAACCCTTCAAGATTTGCTTGCTTGTCCTTCCTGCTGAGTGGGACTGATGATAAACTAATAGCATGACGAGTGCTCGTTGCATTTTAGAGTGATCTAATTTCAGTTGTAGTAATCATGTTG
Source organism: Solanum aculeatissimum (assembly GCA_038996855.1). Taxonomy (NCBI): domain Eukaryota; kingdom Viridiplantae; phylum Streptophyta; class Magnoliopsida; order Solanales; family Solanaceae; genus Solanum; species Solanum aculeatissimum. The sequence continues at coordinate 6,772 of JBCEWC010001279.1, forward strand.
AATTAAGGCTTTGCAAGTTTTGATGAAAGTCAGATCAACAATTGGGGAGTGTGTATTTGTTTCAGCCTCTTCTTTTGAACTTGTAGTGGCCTGATATTCCACTGAGAACTGAACCATTATGTGGCCCTTCACTCTTCATTTGAAGCAGCCATTATCAGTTTGAATTGGACTGTTGAGAACTGGGAGATTTCTGTAGTCATGGTAAAACAACTTTGATCAGAAGTGACTGCCATTGTAACTTTTTGAGCTATTTTAGAGATGAAACAGTACTTTCCTAGGCCAGTAGTATACATGCCGAATTGAGTTAAATTTCCTGGATTGTCTCCTTTGGTCCTTCATTGTGTTTTAAGAACTCTCAATTCTCATGTAGAGCTAGCTTGGTCGAGAATTTGCACAACCCCCAAAGAAATTTCAGAAGCACGAAAACAAGTCGAGAGTTGTAAAACTTGGCATCAAGAATGTTGTAAAAGAAATTATTTTACCTATGGTAAATGTGAATACTCCTATATACTTCAGCAAGTCTGTCATGCGACAACATCATTTAAGAACATTTGGTCTGCGTAATTTATTGGAAGCCGATAATTTATAAAGCTTTATATACTGAATCAGAATTTCCCAGGGTAGTTTATGTTACTAACATCAGCTAGCTCTATTGCTACAAACAACAAAGAACGAAAATGTGGGCTTTTGTTCATCTCCGCTATCATTTAATGTCATTCCTTTGCATATAATACTTGGAATTACTACTTGTTCTACAACAGAAATCATTGAAATGCAAGTTAAAAGATAAGCATTTATTTAGTGGAAGATGAGAAGTCATTCAGACAGTTCTAAAGATGGAAAGACATGCCCAAAGAACGAAAAATCTGGACTGATTTTATTCCACAATCACACAAAATAACAGTTACAAGGCATTCCAAACCCAGCTCGTTCAAGTAATGAGATACAAATGGCCTAGTACCAAAAGCAAAGAATAACACAAACTACCTTCGTGCGTGTTGAGTATGATTTGTGTTATTTACCATTGCTAACCTTAAGAATCGTCTCTTTGCCCCATTAACCACAATAAATGGCAATAAGCTTGAAATTTGACGCACAAAATGCACTGTTCTCATCTCACTGTTGATTTGTTCAATGGCCTGAATTATATTCTTCAAAGATGAATGGATGAACATGGCCATGAAAGAAATTCACAGTACAATTAGCCATCCATTCTTCATGCCTTGTAAAACCAGCATAGCAGTTTACCACCCGAAATCAGAATTGAAGATTTAATGAACTATTGACAAGTACAAATAGCTTGTAAAAGAATCACTATCTAAGAATCAAATGTTTTTACAGAATTCTCCAAACAGAGAATTTGAGTTAAACTAACGACGCCACCAATCATTCAGGGAAAAAAAAAGTTTTAACTAGTAGACTGCCTCCCCAGAATTTGGAGGGGACTACAACAACATGAAAGTTAATACGCAAGGACAAACAAGTAGCGAAGTCCAAACACAACCTACTCGTTCCTAATCACCTGTGTTAGTTAAGGAAATGTCACAGTATAAGCAGTAATCCCTGCATTCCGTCCTATGAAAAAATGACATAGCCCAGCTATCAGCCATGGTAACTATGAAATCATAACCCAAACAAAAGTACACCAAACAAGAAACCATCAAATGCCTTTGACATTCGAAAATGTTTAAAAGGCTGACCTTGGCTGGATTGAAAACAATGATATACACCAAATGCTTCAAGATCTCTGCTACAATTGGCGGAGATGCTCAAACTCTTCACAATCCACTCCTATTTCTTTCAAAGCCAGGAAAAGTTTTGGTACAATCTTAGCCAGCATTAGCTTAAAACCAACTGAATTTGAATTAGCGCTGCTGTTACTGCTTACAGAAGCGTCTTTTACAAGTGAGCCAATAAGGAATCCTTTCATGTAAGCGTCACAGGCCTTGAGAATATAATAACCACGCATCTTAAAGTGTTCTCTGATAAGCTCTTCAAAATCCTATTTCAATCCAATATTTTGGAACAAGTTATTACAAAATTGATATAAAAAAGAATTGTTTTACCAGTAAAGCATATTACCAAAGGTGAAACACTGACCAAGATTAAAAACAAACAAGAGCAGTAAACAACAAATGCTCCCCATCCTTTGTTCCTAGTATTTATTTAAGAAAAAGTAGGTTCCATGACTTCCTCTGTGCAGATGTTGATATGATTCTCTCACTAAAAAGGTGAAATGAGCAGTGAACCCATGGATAAACACAAAGAGGAAACAAAAGAGATGTAACAACAACGACATACCTAGGGTAATACCACAAATGTTTAAAAAATGGACTAAATTATCTAAATATTTTATTTATACTTCAACTATTCAGAGTTTGTTGGTTGTCCATAAGCGAGAGCCTATGGTAATAGGATCATGTGCATTCTGTGCTTGGTGGGTTTAGTGAGGTGGTGAATGTAGGCTAATCTTGATAAAGAAGGGACATGAAGAAGAGCTCGTCCCATTGAGGCTGACATCTTGAGGAAGGGATACAGGAGACGAAGACCTAATGCTACATCAATTTGATATGGCTCAAAAGACCCCCTTCTTTCTTATTTATCTTTACATGTTTTGTATCTTCTTATTATGTTCCATTTAGAAATTTGTTGTGTTGAGTTGCTGACAGTAGCAACTTGTTTGGATGGTGGTTTTTTGTGGTATTATATGATATAGTTAGCAAGAGCACCACGTTTGTTTTGATTGTTTCATTAATTATATGGCATGGTATGGTTTGGTTTCATGGTTTTGTAATCATGAAAATCCTCACTTTTTGAAACCACCAATTTGGTGGTATTCGATGGTTCTCTTATTTTTTTCTCAATTATACCCTTACTTAAATCCCTAGACCCCACTTGTGGGATTCCACTGGGTATGTTGTTGTATACCCTTACTTAAATTTAAATAATTCTAATTTATACTTTATTATTTATTAAACTTTACCCTAATATATGTACTACTTTTGTATTACTTATTTCCCTCCGCATCAACTTTTGAAACTTTTCTTCCGCCTCCCGTCTTTTCTTTCATGTTTCAGTCTTTTTTTTAGGTTCGTTATTTTAAAAGAGATTGGAGATATATATTAGCTTATATGTTTTCCTACTTGATTCTATGTATTTATTTATTTTTTTAAAAATTATTAAAAAAATATTGATAAGGATATTTTTGTAAATTTATCAGTTACGATACATTATCATCCAGTCAAATCAAACAACAAATTATCATTAATCAGTAGCCATCCATACACTCTATCCAAATATTGTATAGTACTATACTCTACAATACCATACTATACCATACATTATGAAACCATGACAAACCATCATCCAAAACAGAGGGTAAAGTATCAACTGCCTGCTTCATAAGTATTATTGTAGGAGATTGGCAGATTAGAAGCCTAAACTACCATTATATGATGGATGTAACATTACTAGTCTAACTACTATCAGCACTGCCATAGTTTTACTAGCCCAGTAAACGTAACATACACATGTTTCAACAAGGTCAAGAGACCAATTATGTCTTCATGATATATCAACTAAGTCAATTGGCCTTATGGAAACAATCAGCTAAAAATGAAAAAGAAAAGAAAAAGAATTTTGAAAAGGGAATTTTGAGTTAACAGGTCCGCATTTTCATTTTTCTACCTGAGCCAATGATATACACAATACATCAGTTCCTCTCAGATGGATTAGATAACTGAGAAATGCCAAGTAGAAAGCAAAACAAACTAATCCAAGAGACACTAACTTCAACTGAGCACATGAATAAATAGATGGCTAGTAGCTGGTCCATCGGAACTATAATAAATGAGAAGACATTCAAAGCCTGAAGAGTTATGAATTACAGTTCTTGTATGGGGAGAAAGAGAAAAAGAGAACTCCCCTATAATTGGTTTTAAATTTTCAAATAATGATGTTATAATTGATTCACACACCTCAAAAACAAACATGAAATCCAAAATGGAAAATTATCAAGGATGTCGACAGTAGATGTTATAAGAGACGGAAAATAAAGAAAATAAAAATATTAAATACCTTAGGAGGCTTCCTCATCAGATACATCATGGTCTTGCAGTTCAATAAGAAGGTATTTTCGTTGTATGATAGTGAATTTTTTTCTCCTTCAGCTGTTCCAACTTGCTTGTCATAACCAGCTTCATTGAAATATGGCCTGGAATTCAAGACTAGCCCTTGAAGTGAAACTAGGACTTGAAGTATACTCGAGGATGAAGGATCCCAGACCTCATTCCCTCTGCCCGTCCAAGTATTTAAAAGGCTGAGACAAACCTTCCCTTCCTCGTACAAGTTTGGATTTATCCGCCAGCCACCAGAATGATAATATGCAGACTGCAGTATAGCATTTCAAAAAATAAAGTTAAAATCAAATCATGAGCCAAAAGGAGATTAGAGACAAACTGTAACCCGCCAAGACCAAGAGGAGAAGGAATCAAGAAAAGAAACATTAATTAAGCTTACTGGTGGAACATCAGGATACTCAGGTGGAAGGTGGAAATCAAAGAAGAATAAGCCATCTTGGTAAGGAGTTCCATATGCTCCAACAATCACAGCCCTTAGAAGATCCATGTGATCTTCATAAACACGTACATATATTCCATCTGATAAAAGAAGTCTGAATGTTAAAGCTGATGATTGGATAGCCGGCAGTTTGAGATTGAGGTGCAGTTAATGTATGATTAAGTTGATGGTGTCGCTTGAATGTGAAAATAACAATTATAAATATGGAGAGATAAATCCTATGATAATACACCTACTTATGATACAAAAAAGTCTATCCGTTAAGATACCTGGCAGGTTATTCTGAAGGATGTTCCAATCTTGTTGAACTTTCTTAAGCCACTTCCTCCCAGCATTATTCTACACATAATGGTAAACAAGGCTCAGTAGATGAACTCTTTTAAATTTGAAATGTGATAGAACTAGTCCTTGCTGGGACTCAGAGTAAAGGACGCTCACCAAGTCACTCATAACTAGCTCACCTTTAGAAACCATGATATGAAGTAACTATGACATCATGCAACACCACACTGCCCTCTCAAACCCCACCCCCAGACTCAAATAGAAAAAAGTACACCGTCTATTAAGACCTACTCGAGAAATGGAGAAAAAGTAGTGCAACGCAAGCTATGAACCACCTTGTAAATGGAAAAGAGCGATGGATCAAGGAGTCACTTTAAGCAGGGCAAAGAAGTACTTACGAGAACCAGAATATAGAATACACATTCTAACATATTAGTCAAGAAGTAGAACAATTTATAAGGAAGAACTTGGAGGCAAGACTAACCTGGCCACTCGTACCAAGAAAATGATGATCATAAGGATCTGTTGTGATATCAAAACGTTTAAAACTGTATGTTTGGTCATCATGTTGATCTGAGGAATTTCCTATTCCTGACTTCAAGTTAGCTTCAATGATGTCCAACTCTGTCACTTCCATAGTGTCATGATCTTCTCCATTTCCAGCAGCAGGTAGCCTTGGAGAATCATCAAGGTCTCCAGACCTTTGTGGACACGATTCATTGCCAGTAAATATTTTGGCCAATGCCCCCTCCCTTTCTTCATCTTCACTTCTGGAATCTAAACTTGAAGAATCAGTCTGTTTGCGGCCCCTAGAAAATATTCCAGAGGCCAACCTGGTCACAAATCCTAGAGCAGCCAGGGGAATAGCCAGAGCCGCATTCCTTCCTGAATCTTCAGTGGCCATGGCACCATCTTCATCTTCAATACTGATGTCAGTAGCATTTGTTGCTCCAAGTTCCTGAAGAAGATCCCGTTGTACATTACTTCATACTAATACAAACAGAAAATAACCACTAATTCTCACAAAGCAGTTGAAAAGATACTATTTTAGTTAATCTCTTTACCTACCTTGAATGTAAAATAAGGTAACTTTCTTCACAACTGATACATTATTTATATTAATAATGTGTGGAGTTGTAAGCTAAGCAGCAGGCATTACATCTAATGAAGATATGTTTGTCGATGAAAAGATAAAGTAATACAAATAAGGAGGTAAGAGAAAGAAGGCATTTGTGTCTACAAAAGCTCCACCCTTTGAAGGGTTACTCTGTTTCTTTTGATAAGTGACAAAACATTTTTTTATTGTGCCAGCAACCAAAGTGATTGTTGCTAATGTGCATACCTTTCATTTTTGATAAATAGTTGAATATTGAAATAGGAGGAGCACAAATGCTTTAGTGAGGAGATGCGAGAGGTTGGCGGCGATAGGTTTGAGGAGAGGTAGACGTAGAGCGAGGAAGAATTGGAGAGAGGTGATAACAGTACATGACACATCTGCAGCTCACAGAGAACATAATCTTAGATAGGATATTACTATTGTTGTTTCTAGTACTTCAGGTATCTTTACTTTTTCTAGTGTCAGTACTTTTCTTTCTTCAATATTTTCATCATAGCTTTTGTGTCTAGAATTTCCTTTAAACCTGTTTGGAAACATGATTTTCTTGAGCTAAGGATCTATCGGAAACAACCTCTCTGCTCCAAAAAGGTAGGGGGTAAGGTTTGTGCACGCCCTACCCTCCCCAGACCTAACTTGTGGTACTATATGGGAATGTTGTTGACTGAAATAGATTATTTGCACCAAAATTCAAAACCAGACATACTATGAAGTCTCTACTTAATTTGCAGGGGAAAAAAAACAGTTTTTTGCAACATCAAGGGCATGAAATTTTTGAAGTTATATGATGATGAAAAGAAAACAAATAGAAAACAAGTGATACTGGTTGAATCTGATGTTTAAGTCAAATATAGCAGATAATATCAGATAACTAATAACAGAATTCTAGCAATCACCAACCTCTTCTACATTCCTTAGGGTCTCCCTTTCATGATCTTCAACTGTTTCCCAGCTAGCTGCATCATCACCAACTTCACTTCCGGCCGCGATAGACTCATCGTCATCACGATCAACAACATAAATTGCTTGAGGCCCAACCTGAAGAAATCAGAAAGGGAGCATCGTGAGATGAATTGAAATTGCTGGCAACTGTCATAGAAAATTTTTCCCAGTCTAACAGTGCAGATGGAGTATGAATTGACCTACTGGTTTTTCAACAGTAAATACCCCGACAAAAAGTCAATCACAGGAAAAAAAGGGGGGGGGGGGGGGCGTACAAGTGCTCAAG
>JBCEWC010001279.1:13983-42600 GCA_038996855.1 Solanum aculeatissimum
TGATTGCACCATTTATCTTGAAAAAGTTATCAAGGATGGTAGAAGAGCAAAGATAGAAGGTGAAAGTCTACAGATGTTTAGAAACTAGGGGCATCCTGAACATGCATTTAGAAATTGGAGAAAGAATAAAAAATCTTGGGAAGTACCAGGGATATCATCCCATCAGCCCACGTGACTTCGATGTCTCCATTTCTGAGTCCAGTGATATTCCCAACCCAAGAGAGATCTGAAAATTGGGAACAAGTATCATCACTTGGAGTGGCTTCTGCTTCATTGCATTTCGAATGCTTTTTCTCATCTTCTTTGGCTTCAGTTGGAACCAACAGATGTTCTGATTCTTCTGTAGATTTCACAACAGAACCCACTTTTGCTGGTAGAGAAACAGGTAACAAACGAACAACAACGTCACCGTAACAATAGTCATAGTCAGGATGCCCCTCCAGCTCATATACGCTGACCACTTCCTCTTTGTCAAACTCCTTGGGATCCTCTGCCCTGGTAACTGGCTTTAACCACCTTACAGAAGCTGTACGTTCCTTTGCATTAACACTTTTCACAACTCCAACACGCCTAACATCATTAGAATCGTCAGCATCATCAGCAGCTTTCTCAACAACATACTGTTCAGCAACAAATTCATGATCTCCGGGGCTTTCAATAGGGATCAAGGATGTAGATTCCAAGCCTTCTTCTATTTTTCCATCCTGCCAAGCAACATCAACAGAAGTCCTAGTATTCACAATTAGAAGAGCTCTCTCAAAATTTTCCTCTTTCTTACGTGCCTTTTTATCTCTCCTAACCAAAACTTTGCGGATCTTTTTACGATGAAGGGGCCACGACTCTTGGCCTGATTCCTTGGAAAGTGACAATGAATTAGCACATGTACTGGACTCTGCAAAGGAATCATGCTCTAAAGTTTCGCTGTTTCCATCCACAGAAGATTCCACATCAATTTCCATACATTCACTATTCCCTGTTGATTCCTCCAAATTGATAACCTCCGAATCACAATCTGTTAAACGTTGAGAAGATTCTGCTACAGTTTTGGCGGAGTCACAAAGTTGTAATTTTGACAATTGCTTGTCCAAGGCAAAAGATGATGAAGGAAGAAGACACCAGTCACCTAGTTGCCAGATTGCATGAGAAAAGCAAGACATCAGTTTCAAGTTCTTTGGATTTTGTTCTTCAGCTGGAGCTGTGGAGGAATTGGGTCCATATCCAGCAGATGCAATCCAGTAGATGAAAACAGAACCAACAGTAACTTTAGTTACTGTACCTTCTAACCTATTTGCTTTCCACGAACCAGATAACCATCTGGAATTCTTGAAAACTGATGATGAGCTTGCTTTTACACGCTGACCAGGATAGAAAGGAAAATGTCCATCTTCAAGGCCATTCCTACCAACTGGTTTAAGACGTAAAGGATCAGCCTTCATAACTTTACATACAGAACCGTCATCAAACATCACAGTGACATTATCAAAAACATCATCAATTCTACCCAACCAAGGTCCAAGGACAACATAATCACCAACAGTAAAATTCCGAACACGTTTCAACTCTCTAGATGAGACATTTTTAAAAATAGATCCATCATGCGCTAATAAATCCACAGATATATTGATATCAACCACCAGCCCTACTTGACCTGTTGGATCAGAAGCTGCAGCGACATAATCACCATGCAGAAATCCTCTGTCAACAACAATGACATTATTAATACTCTCTGTTGACTCAGACTCATCCATCCAGAGGACTCTAACATGGTCTGCAATAAGCGGATCACTCTTATAGTTACTGCGGTCTTTGTTCCCATCATCGGCGTCCTCAGCCTTCTCATTGTTATCCCTATCGCCTTCTGTGTTGGAATCACCATCCTCCTCCTCCTCCTCCTCTTCATCATCATCATCATCATCATGACCACAACCATCATCCTCATCCTCATCATCTTCTTCTCCATCTTCCTCATCCTCATCCTCATCCTCATCTTCCTCCTCCTCATCAGTTAGGCTGCTATCTGAATCTGAGTCACCAGCAACCTCGGTCACAATCCCAATCTTACCATCAGTTTTGCTTTTCACAACATCTTGTCTATATATATAGGATACATTCTCTAAGTTCCGAAGAATCTCTCCCGGCTTGCATTCTGTTCTAACTTTTGGATCAATGCTATCCCCATTCGCTAAAGAATTGCCTTCTATCAAATTGCTATATTTGTTTGCATTTACGGTGGGTTCAGCACTATGGGAAGCATCATGCGGTTGGCCAGCTTCCATCTAACAATCACAAACAAGAAGACTATAAGAAATTCATTCAGAAGCCTTATTATACATCCCACAATTCAAACAAATGTCACGTTTGCGAATGAGAGTTAACTGGACTATTCACTCATTTTGGTTTATGAAAAAAGAAAGACAACCTCATAACCTTCATAAAAAAACACATCTTATAGCCTGACCATTAGTCCATATATCAGTGATAAATGCTACTAATAAATCTATCAGTTCTAAGAAATATGAAGCAGCAAAATTATGAAACTAAACATATTTAGCTCGATCATTTGAAATAAATGAAACGAAGTCCATTCATTTTATAACAAGGAAAAAGGAAACCCACTATCAAAGCAACTTCACCGCAATGCAATAGACTACAAACGCAAATTTTTAGTGTACCTCTGATAACAGCATGACTGCATTCTCAAGCTCGAACGAAGCACAATCATATGAAGGCTTACAAAACCAATGACTCCGTCCAATTATCTAATGTGCCTATTAAAAAGAAATGACCCTAACCAAATAAACCACCTAGGGCTAGTAGCTTATAGCTGTGAAGGTTTGACTAATTTATAGAAGAGACGCCGTATATCAGTATTGACCAAAAAAAGGTTTAGTATGCCTCTATCAAATGGACCAGAACAATTAAATAGTTAAACTCAGTTTAAATTCACCTCACCCTAATTAAAAGGAGAACCTATAGAAAAGGTTCAAGATTTTCATCTTCTGTCAAGCCAAACAGAGCCTCCATCCAAATCAAGTCATGTGACCCTAGCTTCAATTTGCCAGAATGACCCGATCATTCCTGGAAACTTTCCATTCATCCAGCCAAAACGAACTGGAAAATCCTTCCTCTAACACACATTGAGATCAAAGATTCCCGCATAATACATCAAAAAGAACAAAACCCAACTAAAAGATTCATTACCCAGAACTAAAAACAAGAAATTCCCAAGCAATAAAAGAAGAATTTAAATCTTTTTTATCTATTCCATTTCAAGAATGTCAATGATGATGAATGAGATAACGAATATACCTTCGGAATCGGAGAATTAGGAGATGTTAAGGACCCACAAAGCTGGAAGCTATTGCGATTGCATTCAGAATGAACGGCTATCTCTTCGCCGGTCGATTGATCGTCAATATATATATGTTTAAATTGTATATATTCTTCCATTCAACATTTGCAGAACGAGCTAAAGGGCTGAACAGAGCCAAGCCGTAAGGTGAGGGGCAAAAATGTCATTACGTGCCGTATAAGTCTTTTTGATGGTATAGGTCATTGTAGAATACCTAATATACCCTCAACTTTTCTTCTTTTGACAATGACACTTGTATTTCATTATTTCTGTTTATTAATTAATTTTTAAAATATAGTTAGAATATCTCTCCTGTTGAAAAAAGAATAATGCTTTTTTTAAAATATTGGAAGAAGCAAAACAATTTTGTTACGAAATTCATTTCCCTTAACAAAGAGCTAAGTATATTATTTTGAGGAAATGGGGAATCAAAGATTTTGTTTTGGTTTTGATTAATGATTTAATGATGTTTTCATTAAATTGTACTATTTTATTATGATTAAGTTAAAATTTATCATTATGATTGATGAAATATATTAAGTGTGAGTAATTTTTTTTTATCTTGATTAATAAAAATATTGAAATCGATTTATTATAACAAAAAATTCACATTTACCAATTTTATAATACAAATAAGTTATGTATATTTGTTAGCCATATTAAAGGTAGATAAGATTACATTAAATTGTTAACTTATTTTTCCTTTATGGTACTTCAACAATTTTGCAATATTTGATTCAATGCATGAGCTTCCTACACGTATTACCCTTTTATTTATGAATATTACGTATAATGTGAAACAAATTATTTTAATTTTATGTTTTTGAGTTTTTAAACTCAATAAGACCAACTAATTACAATATAAGATGAACATTGCATTATATAACTATTTCCTCCGTTGATTTTTTTTACTTATCTATTATATTAAAAATAAATATTCGCTTTTATTTGTTCGATTAGCAAAATAAGAATCATTTTATACTTGTTATTAATACTTTAATTATTTTCAATTCACTTCTCAATATTAGATAATAAGAATTAATAAAATTATTTTCTCCACTCCAGTTTTACTTGTCTATTATATTAAAAAAGAGATTCATTTTTACTTGTTCAATTTAAAAAATTAAGAAATAATTTATTATTTATAGAGCAAATTTTGCTTTTATTACTAAATATAGAGTATTTATTTTTCAATATTTGAAATGTTTCAAGTTTGAAGTTTGGCCATTCACTGAATTTGGCATTTATTTGAGCTTTTTGACTCCATAAAACTAAAATAGGAAATTTATGAGGAAGAATCAAACAAATAGTAATTGCAATAAAGAAGAATATATTATTAATCTATTTATTTTACTTTGTCATATTTTTCTTTATACGTGTCTTGAGTAATACAAAGAGTCAGAGGAAATTCAAAGAGTGCGGGGATATTCAGAATGATATATTCTGAGCTCACCTACACGAAATGGGAGAGTATTTGGAAGGAATAGCAGGAACTGGGAGATCATTGCAAAGGAGATTGCCTACATGGTTTGCATATGTTTTCTTTTTAATGATCCTATATGCTTGTTATGATTCAATGAGTTGTTAGATAAATAGGCTGAGCTAAAATCTGTTGTTTTGTATTGCCTTCTATTCAGTTTAATTAAAAAAAAAAAAAAAGAAGCTTTAGCTTATAAAAGCTTGTCTTCAGTTTCTCATGTTATTCTTAAATTTTCAAATAAAAATAAAATAAAATTGTGTGCTACTATATTTATTGGTGATTAAAATTTTAAAATAACAAAATGTTATAAAATTTTTGAATGCTTATAAATGAGAAAATTAAAAATCTGAAATTGCATTATAGAATATTTTGTACACTCAGAAAAGCATAAAAATATTAATTATAATGAATTAATAAATAAAACATTTAATTAAAAATCATGGTTTAAGAAAAATAAATTGATTTTTCACATAACAGAAGTATTAAATAGTCCTCGTTAAATAAAAACTGGAAGCCTTTAAAATTACCAGATTTGCACAGCTGGGAACACTGTAAATTTTCTCTCCGGTGATCTTGCCGTCGGAGAAGATGATCGTTTGCGTTGCCGTCGTGGGTCACCAGGTACTCCAACTTCTTTATCCTCTTTCAATTTCCTCTCTTTCTCAGAAAAATATAGCTGACGAATTTGTTTGTGATGGGATAGAACAATCCGCTTTACATACAGAGTTTCACTGAAGCAGATGATGCGCTAAAGCTGCATCACATCGTTCATTGCTCCCTTGATGTTGTCGACGAAAGAGGTATTTCATTTCTGACCAATAAGCAGAAGCAAACACCCATCATCTGATTTTTACTGATCTAGTTTATAGTTATAGTATAAATTGATCTGACGCCTTAAAATTTTGCACTACTTGATTTTAGGTATAAGAAAAGAACTTAGTTTAGCTACTTGTAATAAAAAATTTACACTTGATTCCTAAACTGTGTTTTGTATGGATTTAAAAAGATTTGCGCCATTACGATTAGGGCTTTTTGAGGCAAAATGCGCATATATTAGAGCTAGTCATAGCTAGTTAGTGTTATTCAGTCAGGAGATACTTGCTAGTTAGTTTTATTCATTCAGGAGATTCTTCGTTAGATTGTAAAGTAAGTATTTTTAATAAGATCTGGCAATGAAAATGGTAGAATGATAGGGGCTATCTCTGGTAAAATGCAATCAAATTGCAGAACCAGTAAACATAATCAGGAAACTTTCCTTCTTGAATAGTCCAATAAGGTGTGGTGAAGGTGGGGAAAAAATTGAAAAGTAGCGTTTGAGTTGAAAGCCCTCCAAATACCATCCTTTTTACTTTACCTGGAAAACATGGGGAAAAAGATAACATCTTTTGAATCATCAAGTCCCATAATCCAATTACTAAATCAGAATGCAGAAGTCAGACTACTTGGATGATAAACAGCAGCTTCAGGTTATTGTTTGATAGTCTCAAAAGTTTAATCAAGTTAATGGACTACTATTAGATCTTACATTACTGAATGGAAGCAGAGACTTTACTAGGTTTAGGTCTCTTTTCTAGGCATAGAGTTCTTGGTAGATTTGATTCTTCTGTTGTATTACGTGGAAACTAAAATGAAGCTGTTTATTCTAAGCGTAATCATCATCCTGACCTATTACGGCTTCATGACCTAAGTCTTGGTTTACCTAAGACTATTGGACAGTCAGACAACTATCAACTGACCATTTCACTATCTGCTACTTGACCTATCAGTATCCTTTTTACGGAACAAATTTGCTCTTTAATCGGAAAAAGTAGGATTTACTCTGAAATCCAGGCAATGGAATTGTGTGATATAGTTCTTATCTCTTGATTATATTTTATGAACTTGTATATTTTCTAGCCATTTATTATTTTCCTGAGAATTTTGCTTAGTTAACACATAATGATTTTCAACACTCAGTTTGCATTTTTACTGTTTTGACAACTCATCTGCTGTTTATTACAGTGAACAATCCAAAAAAATCCAGCCCCACTCTGAATGAGACATTTCTTGGCCTGCTATATCCAACCGAAAACTACAAAGTGTGAGTAAATACTTCTTTTGTTGGTTCAGAGTTGGGAGAGTTGGTGGTATGATTTTTGAGCTGTGTTACAAACTCTTGATTTGCCTTGACATCTCTGCATAAAATGGTTGTAGCGTGATGTGGTTGTTTCATATTAATCATTTAAAATTCACCAAAATCCTGCTTACAAATAGATGTAACCCATACCAAATGAGTAACTGCAGTAACACTGAATAAGAACCATAGTACCAGAGTCCACTTAACATAGCTTCTGTGAATATATAAGATCAGTGACATTTAACTTTTCCTTCCACTATGTATAATGTATCTGATAATATGTTTTCAGGTATGGTTATTTGACTAATACAAAAGTGAAACTTATATTGGTAACAACAGATCTTGATGTAAGAGATGCTGATGTGAGAAATGTAAGTACTGATTCTCTCCTTGTTTTGATCTTATATTGGTTAATTTACTTCCTCTTTCCCTGTTCCAAACCAACCCAGCTGCTCCTATTGAGGCATAATACATTTTCGAGTCAAAGTAGTAAATTTAGTGATCAAAAGTTGATAAAAATTTGAAAGAAGTGGAATTATTCTTCATCTTCTTTCTGACATGGTTTCTGAAACGACTTGTATGTACGAAAGACCAAGTTATTGGGAGGACTTTTTTTTTGGTTCTTTACTGCTTATGACAGAAAATAAATATCTGAAAATTTTGTTGTCCCATTAGGTATATTCTGCAAATAGACAGCTAATAACATGGACAAACAGACCCCTCTTATGTCTTAGATCCTTTTGTACTGCATCTTGTTACATTTGATGACTTGTTCTTGGTAATTTTTTGACGAGATCCTCAGATATTATCATCGTTCACAGTATTCCACTCTTTGTAGTTTGAGGCGATTAGTCTTGTTCACTAAAATCAAGTGGATCAGTACATGTGTGTCTGTGTCGAAAGATGTCAAAGCCAGTTTTATTACCTTATATCTTGGAACTGAACGGAATGTTCATTAGGATAGGCTTCTATATCACGGTGTGCTAAACATTGCTATTTCCTTTTGTATCTTTTAGAAATATAAACATCATGTATTTCCCTAAATTGGACAACTTAAGGCATAACTCCCCTATGTTTAGTGCAGTGAGGCAATGATAGGACATTACTTTTGTTTTTATAACCATGGTGTTTGGACCACATCGATTAATTCCACAGGGGTACCTGCTTTCTCCGACCAGCACAGATACCAAATAACTCTATTCATCAAGGCTTGGACAGATAGGAAGAGGGAATTGCATCAGAGACCTCATGGATATTACTGTTATCACAATCACTGCAGTCACCAATGTCTGAACTGTTAAGACAATCTAGTTTCCCAGGTTGACTAGTTTGCCACTTGCCCAAGGGTTTTCTACAGAAAAAAAAAACAGTAACGTAGTCCTTAGTACGTAAAACTACATTGATGCATTTTATGCAACAAAAAGAATGGAAATCCAGTCCCCCAATATAAAACATAAAAGCACTGTTATCATAGTGAATGAACAACTGCAAACGAGATAATTTGATCCTCCAAGTTTTGTTAAATGGTACGTCCACGTGAAAACTGGGATGAGGGAATCTAGGAATACTTTGTTTGAAGGAATTAATGTCTATATGCTGAACAAATACTGTTGAGGCATATTTTGGTGGTGAAATGTGATAATTATCCTTTAGCATAGCAGCTTGCTTAATCTTGTTTTGTTGGAAATTATTCACAGTTTTTCAGGAAATTTCATGCTGCATATGTTGATGCTGTGTCAAATCCATTTCATGTTCCTGGCAAGAAGATAACGTCCAGAACTTTTGCTGAAAGGGTTAGCACTATCGTCAAGTCTTTTGGTTTGAGTTCAGCCGGTTGAATGACTTCTCTTGTAGTCATTTTGCAAGGCACTCGAGTGTATCTCTGCCCCAAGTTGACGAACAATGTAAGAATGAAGAGCATATTTTTGCTAACTAGCTGAAGGTTATTTGTCAAATTTGCTATCCCACACGAGAGTAACCAAAACAGACGAGTACTTTCTGTGTATTTTATTTCATTGATTTTAAGATTTACCGAACACAGTGTGGAGTATGTAATTACTGGTTTCAGTTTGGATCATATATACTTGCTAGACAGTTGCACTTGTTCAAGTAAACGAAGTTTTCTCATAGAGCTACTATAAACAGCTAACATTCTGCTCTCCATCGTAGAACACTTGATACTTGCAGTATCATAATCTTCTCTAATTTTCCCCTCATTTAACAGAAATGAGATTGTATTGCTAGTGTATATAACTTAAACCCAAATGATAATTTAAAAAGATTTTGGTTAGATTAAAAGCCATTGTCTACGTTGCTACTTCTTCTTTACTTCTCAAATCTTGTGGAAATCGAAGAGCACGAAGAGCCTCATTGTGCATATTAAGACAGAAGGCAATTCTCGAGTCAAAAGCAATTTGAGGCTCATTTGTGGAGTAAACATCCCCAGTTGCCTTTGATATCAACCATCCATTGGCATGGTCCAATGTGGCATCAATTGCACCATGTCGAATTGCTTTGGCTACAATGTTCTCAGCATCAACTGGATTTTCAAAATCCAAGTTTAGTTTCTTGGCAATGTCAGCCAGTGAAATGCGAGTGTACGAGACGCTGATGTTCCTGAGCCCTGTCCTAATGACATTATGTCTGAGTCTGATAATCAAGTTACTTGTTCTGTCTTGGCTGAATGTGCAGGAAAATTTCTCAGCTACTGTTCTGAATAACTCTAGGTCTCCAACGCGAAAAGCCTGCAAAGAGAAATATTACAATAATTAGTTATAAAGCTCAGATTATGTCATGTTATTTATGTGCCAACATCTAATTCAACTTCATAATAAGACAACGCATTCCACCAATTAATGTGAGACTATAAACAAGGACCTCCTCCCTCTACACCCAAGCTGGACATTTGAAGCATGGACAACATAATATGGGGACCTAACATTGGGTAAATCAAGACTAGGGATGAGTTTGACTCTGATACGAAGTCAAAAAAATAAATCCTTGTACCTAACTTAGATCCAAAAACTAACTCATGATGTGAAGATTATCTAAACTATTCCCCAATGCTTATCAATGTGCCGCATCAAGCAAAATGTCACAAATAGATTTTCTTGTTTTTGGAGTATTTTTTTTCAGCTTACAACTAAGCGTTTCAGTTTGATCATCCAATACTCACATTTGTCAGCTCAAAGTATGGTCTCAATGCTTTTTCCATTCTTTGCTGTGTAAAAATAATCCTCTCAGGGATCTCTCCAAGCAATAAATGGACTATAACAGACCACTTGTTGCATTGTATTTGGAAACCAACAGCAGTTGTTGGACCTTTCTTGGCAGCTTGAAGAAGACAATCTTTGGCATCTGTATACTCCAACTGAATTGCCTTTATCTTTCCCTGGTAGAAGAGGTATCTGCAAAACTGTAAAGAAAAGAAAGGCAACGCCAGTAAGAGAAACCATAGTGAGGACAAGGCATGGAACCTGCTACCATGTGTTAAAATATATTGATAGTGTGAAAAGTTTTTTTACATTGTTAATCTGTATCTAAGTTAAATCCAAAAAGAATACATAGGCCTCTAGAAAAGCTGGTTTAGACGACATACCTGTTGGTTAGAAAGAGCTTCGACTTGGTGAGCCTTTGAGCGAAATTTTTCTGCTTGATCGTACAAGTTGTAGTGAAGGTAATTTCGCAGCAACAGATTAAGAAGTGTTTCCTGTGGCATAAGTCATAAACCAGAGATAAGCGATAACAATTTTCAGTATAGAACAAACACCAAAGACAAGATGCATTGTTTCACAAACCTGACTCAACTTATTATGGTGTACTGTTGCACTCCGGTATAAAGCAAGCAAGTTACTGTTGGTAAAGAAAAGTTTCTGTTAGATAGAACACAGTAGAAATCACAACAGCAGCATATTAGTGTAATCCCAAAAGTGGGGTCTGGGGAGGGTAGGATGTACGCACATCTTACCCCTATCTTTGTGAGGTAGAGATGCCAAACACATAGTAATAGATGAAAAAGAGAGAACAAACTTACCCTCGGATTTCAGCGAGATCACCAGCAAGTTCATAACTTAAAGAGTAGTAGAAGTAGAGTCTTGATGCAAGAACATCAGCAGTTGTACTATTCATACTTTTTAGATGAACAATGCTTTCTGTGGAACAAGCCTTAGCCTGAATTTAAAACGAATGCTCAGTATTCCATGATGTTTAAGTAGAGATATCCTTAAGAAACTGAGACCGCGTAAAGACAGTCACCTCATTGGATTTCTTCTGATCAATCAAAAATATTAGAACAAGCAAGTAGCAAAAGATCTCGAGTTCGGACAACAGATGTTTGGATTCTGTAGCAGGCATTTCCACATCTTGGGTGTCATGCTTATCCTGTGGTAAAACGTATAATAATTCACAGAGTAGATACGGCGTATCAATATGTAATACATGATACAACTACATAGGTATCTACTTATATTTGACAATGTTCAGCTTTAAGATGCTAGATAAATAACTCCCCATGTCTTACCACATTGACATCAATACCCAACATATGAAAAATAATAACTGATGTATAGATTCCAAAGCGCAAGGCAAAGGACCTACTTAATCGACTGGCAATGACAAAGGCTCAGGAAAGTAAGTCTGGCCTTTGAACATAAAAGACACAGGTAAAAACAGTGGATTTAATGTCTATACACAAGTTAAACATTCAAAGTGCTATGCGGCTGGTAATTTACCCAGGGCAGGTATGAAGATAGCCGTGCATGGACCTCAGAACCAGGGGCAAGAGCATAGTTCAGGAAAGCAGAGAGTACTGAAGCCTTTAGTTTGCTCCTGAGTTTCATGGTCAATCTCATAGCCCTGTATATCTTCCTTACTTCACTTGTATATGCTCCACTCTCTATCAGTGATGCTACTTCCTTCAAATCTAAACCACCACAAAAAAAAAGGTAATGGAAAAAATATGTACTTACTAAAAGGGAGAATTCTTAGATTCTAGTTCCAAAATAATAGTTAAGAATGCAAAACTTTAACTCCCAAATTCAACTCTGATAAAAATTAGGACAAAAATATTCATACTCCTATCTGATAAGAAAATGGACCTTGGAGCTAACTCAGCCGTAAAAAACTAATTCACGTTGTCCAAGACTATATAAAGAAACCAAGTCCCCATCCGACACCACTGCTACGACTCAACACCATACATGTATGCCAAGGCATACCAACTAACTGGAGCGTGAACGATATAATAGATATGTACCAGTAAATGAGCCATGTAACATGAACATTTTGTATATGTAGTAAGATAGATGGACATACCTTGAAATACAGAAGGTTCAACTGAGAAGTCATACACAGAAGGAGGTGATTGATGTTCAACCTTAACCTCTTGATCATCCATTTTAGAGAAAACCTGAGAAACCCACACAACCACCATTGCAATATAGAAAACAGATAGTAGTATAACAATTAAAAAGGCCATGGTTGATGTTGTCAGATACTGAAAAGCAAACTAGGCTTATATAGAGAGACAAAGAAGTAACTGAACTTATGAGTAATAATTATATAGAAAAGGTAAAAAGAAAAGCACATCACGATTAGTGGTTTTATGTTCCTCCTGAAAAGGAAAAGTATAAATCTTCCTTAATTTTATGTTTTTTTTAAAATGTAATATTGATATTAAATTTTGTAAAAAGAATCATTTTCTAGGTCTTCCTTATTTGATTTGTTAGACAATTGATTATTTCGAGAGAATTTGGAATTGTTAGATGGCTTGCTTTGGTAGCAAGTATTAAGAGAATATTTATCCATACACAATGAGAAGAGCTAATTTTGAAATTCGTTGATTGGCAATGAAGAAATTGCTTTCCTTTTGGCCAACAATGAGACAGCGCATGGCTTCATACTTTCTTATTTCATTTCATTTTCTAAATTACGTTACAAGATTACAAATTAATATGCTAATTTGCATTGACAATTGAATTAGACCTTGGCTCAAAAAAAAAATACTAATAAAAAAAGAAATCGTGGCAAAATATTATGAAAAGCATGACAAAACATTCTAAGAAAATAAAAAGAACTGTAAATGCAACAAAATAGTGTGATGACCAAAGTTCAAAAACAAAAATTGAAGGACAATAAACCACCAAAAAGTACCCACACTTGAAAATTAAAGGATAGCAAATTTTACGCAAAAGTGAATGTTACAAACAAGAACTAGTTGGATTGGAGAAAAACAAATGAGGGCAGGATCCGGAAGTAAACGTTTTTTTTTTACTAAAACAGCAACACAATTAATCATGAAACCTATTATCTGAATCTAGAAGGCCAAGAGAAATTGCCAGATGAGACATATTTGTTTAAACCAAGGGTAAAGTTTAACATCCAAATTTCGAATCGCGGGGAAGTTTTTTAAAAGGCATCATCCTTGAGCAATCTCATAATGTTGCTGATCATAAACTTTTTCAGAAGTCATCATCATCCTCTTCAGCTATGTGTTGAGCAAGCTCTTGTTCTTGCTGTTGTCTCTCTCTCCTCTTCTCAGCACTTTCTTTCTCCTTGTGGGAGTTTGGAGGAAATCGAAGAGCACGGACAGCCTCATTATGCATGTTAAGACAGAAGGCAATTCTCGAGTTGAAAGCAATTTGAGGCTCATTTGTGGAGTAAATATCTCCAGTTTCCTTTGATACCATCCATCCGTTGGCATGATCCAACGTGGCATCAATTGCACCATCTCGAATTGCTTTGGCCACAATACTCTCAGCATCAGCAACAGGGTTGGGAGAATCCAGCCTCAGCTTTTTGGCAACATCAGTCAGTGAGATCCGAGAGTATGAGATGCTGATGTTCCGTAGCCCAGTCCTAATGACATTGTGACGAAGTCGCACAATCAAATTGTTGGTTCGATCAGAACTGAAAGTGCTGGAGAACTTCTCAGCAACATTCCTAAATAACTCCAGATCTCCTATGCGAACAGCCTGAAAACCAACAATATTCATCCATATATTTCAAGATTTGATAGGAGAGCAATGGAAAAGGACCCGATGGGAAGGAGGAATGTAGTTCTAAGCACGATCATTACGAAGCACCTGTTGTTATCCCCCACCCTCACCTACCCACCCCTTATGACACATGAAACATAGATTCTTCAAATAAAAAACAAACAAAAAAAGGTCAGTCAACCTCTCCACACCAGACAGGTTCTTATGACACTTCACACACGTCTATAGTGTATTGTGCAAGTAAATGCAATCTCATATGAAAAATAAGCTTTTCTCAGACTTGACTCATGCTACAAACAATGCATCAAATGATACTCTGCAACATGATACATGTACACCTGGGTCTGATTCTACGCAGAGGGGCAAAATAGATATCTCTCCAAATATGTGATGTAATAACCCAAAGGCATGCAAAGAAATCTTGAGCTACTCTTTTTCCAAGATGGACAACTCCAAGAAACTCAACTTTGATACTTAAGATCTCATAATATGACCTACAAAAATGAACTTCTAAAGTTAAATAGAGTCATACGTACATTTGTCAGCTCAAAGTATGGCCTTAATGCTTTCTCCATGCCTTTCTGCATAAAAACAGTCCTTTCTGGAATCTCTCCAAGCAATAACCGCACAATAATAGCCCACTTATTGCATTGAACTCGGAAACCAAGCGCAGCCTGAGGAGCTTTGCGAGCAGCTTGAAGAAGAGATTCTTTAGCATCAGTGTACTCCAACTGGATTGTTCTGATCTTTCCAAGGTAAAAGAGGTATCGGCAGAACTGAAGGATACAAGAAAGAAAGGACGTTAGTAAAGGAGGATCAATATGCAAGAACAAACATTTTATGACAAATTCTTTGAGCAAATCACAACAATAAAAATTGAAAAGAGCAAGTGAACTAATCATCAATAACTGCTAAAATCAGGTTGAGTTACCACTAAAATCAAGCCGCCTCTAAGGATAAAGGAGGATCAACTAGCAAGGACAAACATTTTAGACAAATTCTTTGAGCAAATTACAACAATAAAAAATGAAAAAGAGCAAGTAAACGAGTTTATAACTGATAAAATCAAGTTGAGCTACCACTAAAATTAAGCTGCCTAAAAAGTTAAGTTCACATTGATCCTTGCACTGATCACAAAGATGAAATATACTGATATCAATCTAGACTAAGCATTTCAAAAATACAGCAGTTATCTATAAACCTAAAACCATGGTGGATCAAATATCAACAATAGCAAGAGGAATATCTAAAGAAAAAAATCTTGGATCTTAAAAACAGATGAATACAGATGGAAAATTGCCTGCTGATTTGAATGAGCTTCAAAATGTGGGGCCTTTGACCTCAGTTTCTCTGCTTGATCGTACAAGTTGTAGTGAAGATAATTCCGCAGTAGCAGATTAAGAAGTGTTTCCTGCACCCATAATTATTGTATCAGGAAAAAAATATCAAATCTCTAATACAAAGAGGTACCCAAGCTCCAAAATATTAACGAACCTGACCCAACTCATCACGGCGTAATGTTGCAATACGATGCAATGCGAGGAGATTACTGTTGGTAAAGTGTAAGTTCAATCAGAGACAATCAGAGAAGTCAAAATGTAGGCATAAAGTCAGCATACGGGAAATGGGAGTTAGCTCAGTATTCTCTCTTTCTCAATGTCTCATTTGGAAAACCTGTTCTCATGACATGGTATAGATGTTACATGAGAGCTTGAACAATTTAGAATTGAGACTCACCCTCGAATTTCGGCAAGATCACCAGTAAGTTCATAACACAGAGAGTAGTAGAAGTAAAGCCTAGATGCTAATACATCAACAGTCCTCCTGTTCACAGTTTTTAGACGAGCAATGCTTGCTGAGGAGCACGCCTTAGCCTGAATGTAGACCAGGAAAATTTTGTAATCCGTGAAAACAAAAAACTTAAACGTGAAAAAAGGCAATATGAAATAGAGCATGTAACTTTATCCCACCTCATTGTATTTCTTCTGATCAATTAAGAATATCAAAACAAGCAAGTAGCAATAGATCTCAAGTTCTGGCAAAGGATGCTTGACTGATGCCGGAGTTCCGGATGGTGCAGTATCAACTTCCATATCATGTTCGTCTTCCTGTAAGAAAGAAAATAATTTAAAGCAAAGAACCAATACGTAACCAACATCACATACACCACTCTACCATCTAAAAAATGTTCCCATCAGAACCTCATTTACTGTTTCACTTGCTGCTAAGGAGAAATATCAAGAGTATCTGGAGTCTGAACCCAAATGGAAGTTAAGTGCATATAATAATTCCACCAACCTCCAGATAAATTTCAAGCAATGCGCTACAAGTCTTGAAGGTGACTTTGGTGCATAGGATAAACAATAACTACTACTACTTCTAGTTCTCAATCCCAAACTAGTTAGTGTCGGGTATATGATACCTGAAATGGAGCAGTTTCATTCAATACCTAATAATTTGGTTCTTTTCTTTTCGCTTTTGCGACAAGTTCAATTATTTGGTAAGACTAGAGGTTCTCCTTTGTATGTTCTACTGACATCCATATCTTGCTGAATAAAAGAACACTGTTTTAAGGATAACATACAACATGGAACTCCTAGATTCTTGAAAAAAAAAGTTCCAAAACATGGTCAGAAGGGTCAACCCGGTCTGTATCCACACAATTGCATTACCTGGTCAGCTCAGGATTTAGAGGAGATACGTACACTGATAATTTTGAATATTTACACACCAAATGGTGGCTTATTCATGGTCATAAAGAGATATCTTATGCTTCAAATATATAATGCTTACAGATAGTGCCGTATCATTATCTGGCATTATAACAGTATCATTTGCTTTCATTTCCAAACATTGCCTTTATAGTCCATTTTAACTCTCTGGAAGTATCAAAGATTACCTTGGGTAGGAAGGAAGACAGCCGAGAATGCACCTCGGATCCAGGCACTAGAACATAATTGATGAAAGCAAACAGTGAAGAAGCCTTTAGCTTCTTCCTCAGTACCATAGTGAGCCTCACAGCTCTCGAAATCCTCCGCACCTCACGAGCATATGCCCCAGTCTCAATCAACGATGCTATCTCCTTCAAATCTGAGAAAACACCCAAAAGAAAAAAGCTAAATAAACCGCACATTTGATGATCTTACTTCAGAAACCACACTCAGATCTATCAAATTGAACCCCTAGAAATTTCCACCCAAATAAACCCTAACACCCAAAATAGAAAAAAGACCTAAACCCTAAAATTGATCTATCAAATCAACAACCCAGAAATTTCCAGTCAAAATAAGCATACCCATAAGATAAAAACAACAAGTTAGATCGCTAAGACGATATAACACAAATGACACATGGATTGAACTTACGCTGCAAGACAGCAGGGTCAGCAGATGAAACGGAATTGGAAGGAGGTGCTTGCTCCGCCGTCTCCACGGAATTGGAAGGAGGTGCTTGCTCCGACATCTCCACATCTTGAGTCATCTTTCTCGCTGAAGAAATCTGAAAAGAAACTCAACAATGTCCAATTCAGCAAGTCGATGCTCTGATAAACCTCAAACACTGCAAACCCTCTTTTTGACTATTTTGCCCATGCTCCTTTTTTATTTTGCTTTTAACTCTCTCTCTATTTCTTGCTGCTTACGATAGATTGGGTCTAGTGAAAAAGTTGAAACAAAATAATTTTTCCCATACATATTATTCCCGTATTTGTTGTTTTAAAATTTTAAAAATATAAGAATTTTTTACTACTTTTTTGGACATAAATCACAGCATATTGAATTATCAATTCTGGAATTTGTAGAGCTGCTATTTAATTTATCGTACTAAATTATTGAAATTAAACTTTGAAAATATTGAATCAAATGTCAATGTTTGTTGTAACAATTTACTTGCTATATGTGAGCAACAATAAAAAAAGTTGTATTAATATCCTATGCCCAAGTATTTCTCTAAGCATATAATAGCTAATTAAATTCATCAAGGTAAAGCTAACGAGTGATTTAAATATCTTGATTGATTTATGACACCTAGACCTTGACAACGGAAATTTAAACTTCTATATGTAATTTTTCTAAAAGCTAACATGTTTATGCTGAAAAAACTATAAACATATCTTGTCAAAATATTTTTTTTCCATGAGTAAAAACTTTAAACAGCATAAATATGGACGGGTATAAGAAAATTTACACACCATCCTAGAATTGATTCTG
Organism: Solanum aculeatissimum; assembly: GCA_038996855.1. Classification (NCBI taxonomy): domain Eukaryota; kingdom Viridiplantae; phylum Streptophyta; class Magnoliopsida; order Solanales; family Solanaceae; genus Solanum; species Solanum aculeatissimum. Next base: position 32,135 of record JBCEWC010001279.1, read on the forward strand.
ATTTTAAACTTCTTTATCAGGAGGGGGGGAAACTAAAAGTAATACAGGTAATTTGAAACAGGTAAGTATTGTTTGACTGCCTCTGGAAGAACAGTAAGAAAATGTATTTCCATCTAATAGAGATATCAATAGACAGACACTACACATAATGTTAACGTATTACAAACAAATCGATGAGGAGACTAGGCATGCACCACCAGCTTCGAGGCACCGAGGTCACTAAGAAATCCTGAATATTCAAAAGAATGAATGTCATACCAGACACTTCCGGTATTCTCATTATCAAGATCGACTGAATGAGGGCGTGACTGACATGGTAAAAGAGAAAATCAGCCTAAGATGTACTGTATATCAGATGCATCCCCTCAATATAAAATGTGTATTATCAGATTATTTGCTCTGCTCATAACATAGAAACAAAATTTGGAAGCACGTCATATCATTTCTGCAACTTAGCGTTGAGTTTCTGAACTGTGGTTTGGCTTCATATTCGCACTGTCACTAAAGATCGGGTATTTCCCTTGACCATCCTTCCTACCAAGATCAGGTCTTCTTGCTTGAGCATTAGCCATAGGTAAACCTCTAGGATCTGAAGCACTAGAGTTCTTTCCAGAATTGAACTGCTCGCTTTTCTTGTACCTATTCTGTGCAGCAACATTGTTCTCATTGCCTGGGGTGCTGTCTGCTTGCAGACAGCTAAAAATACCAAAATCACGGGATGGAGAACTTCGACCAATAGACTGAGAAAAATTTTCCTCAGGAGACTTCCTCGGGAACTGAGATCCAAGGTCTCTAGTATGTGGCGAAGTACTCCTGTCCAATGGTAGTTGCCTTCCTAGATCAGATACGGTGTCCACCATCTTTGTACTCCTTGAACTAGGGTCTCTTCTATACCTATTTTCTTCCCCTGATGAACCCGGCAATGTGTTTCCTGATTCTCTTCTGAAACTACTTTGCCCTCCAGATGAAGGCAAAGCTGCTCCAGTTCGAGAAGAAGAATCTTGTGTAGATCTCACGCTTGCAAAATCTGAATAAACATTAGCATAACCTAGTGTTTTAGCACCCTCCTTGTCGCCCTCTGCAAAATCAAAAACCTTGTTAGAATCACCATTTGCACTGGACGCTCTCCATCCTGATCTAGCGATATCAAGATCTTCATCAGTCATTGCTTCCACACAGCTATCATCGTCACTTTCAATGCTAGGTTCAGAAGTATCACAATTTTGCTTCGATTGTAAAAAACTTTCAGGTGCTACTGATGCTGATTTGTTAGAATCCTCAGCAGAGATGGCAGTCTTGTATTCTTTTGACGCTTTCTTTCCTGAGCCTTTCTTTGATGAACCAAACTTGACATGCCTGACAACAATATATGCCTGCTTTTTCTCCACTCTTGGTCCACTTTCAACATATGCAACATCTTCAATCTAAGGAAAACAACACCGGTACCATGCACAGCACAAGATAACAAAATACCAATTAATGATAGCTTCGCACAGGATACTACAAGCAGAAATAGTAGTATATCATACCAGAGGACAGAAACGTGAGAGCACTGCTCCCAAATCCTCTCCTTCATTGCCCATGGACATGGCTGTACACTGTCCAGGAACACAAAAGATCATAATTAATTATATTTGTAGGGTTCACTCGATAAATGGAGAACCAAATGTACATTATCTTGCAATCAACATTATCTTCTTTAGAAGAAACAATGCAGACAATAAATCCTCAAGATTCAATGTCACATTTGAAAAAACATGCCCTTGCTGCCAAAATACCCTGTCCAAAACTGGTTTAGATTTCTCAGAAAGTAACAAAGGCAATTGCATTGAACTTTCTCAAAGCCAAGCTTCAGGTAAACAGCAGAAGACCCACATCCACGTTGCTTATTATGCACCCTAGTTTTTCAAACATGCATACTCAAACCAGCATCTACCTAAAAGCGGCTTTAATATATTTCAGAAAAATCCAAGAAACATATGCAAGTAGATTGAGTTAAACTCAGCAAAATTCAAATGCATGTATTGCCAAACCAGCCTGTCAGTAATGCAAGATTTATTTTTTATCAAGTGTTTTGTTCATTGCTTTCCATCGAATCTTGTGTTTGGATTAAAACTCTATGGAGAGTTTCTTTTCAATTATATCCTTAAATTATTACAAGAATTTTTATTTAATGTAATTGGATCAAGGTAGATAACTGTCGGACAATATTATTTATTTGTGGCCTTCTAACTAACTAGGAAAAGAACAATTTTGTTGCCATATTTGTTATTTTCTCACTTGAATTATTTGAGGAGATAATTATTGTAGATGGTCATTCGGCCAAAGTAATTACCAAAAAAATGGTCATTAGCTATATAGGAATGTATAGTTAGTGTGTATTTCATGTCAGACTATATTTAGTTTTTGAATGTAACATAAAATATATTCAGTGTATATCCCATGTATAAGTAAACTATATTGAGTATACTTTCTATAACTTTTACCAAGCTATATTGTATAGTAATTGAATAATTTTTGGCTATTTTTTATGTAAATAAAACATAGCTATATTTATTGTAAACTAATTATTTTATATATTTGAAACTATCCCATATTTGAGGGGTAATAATTGTCATCTTAATAAATTGATCACTCACAACATCAATTTTCAATTTAAAAAATATAGACCATCTACTTTTAAAACTGAAAAGACACTAAACAATAGTAAAACCAAACAAACCATCTACGTTTACACATAAAATTTGCAAGTTGTAGTTTTAATATGCATGCAATTTTATAAAGTGTTCAAAATACAAATAATTAGAAAATCACATATATATCAATAAATAATACATTCAATTAAGATCACAGACGTCACGTGATCATATATTTGTTGTTTCAATTAGCAAATGTTAAACAACTCATATTTCAAATGTTGTATTTATTTGTATTGGATTTATTTAGCAACAAACAACTCTCTCTAAATAATAAAATTTATAAGCTAATTTATTTAAATAAATTTACTAATACAAATATAAAACGTAAAATCAACAAAATAAACAAAATGATTAAAAGGATTTGAGGGGTATTTTTATCTTTACCTATATTAATCCTATGGTACTAAATTATTTGTATTATTACTACCACCAAATGGAATGCATTAGTTATACATCCTATAATACCATGTAGAGTGTATAACAAATACATGGATTAGTTATACATAGACCCAAAATTCCTACAAAAAATAGTACTAAATAATACCATACATAATACATAGATGATTTCCCTAATACACCTACCAAACAACCCCTAAAAGTTTTAAATTCTCTAGAAATGCACAAAAAAGGACATCTTATAGCATGTGATGGTCTTCAAATTTCAATCTCTAAGTTTAGCAATTGATTATCTTCAAGCTTTTACCTCATCAATTAAATTAGATATTCTACCTTTTGTGAGCCACAAAGAACATGATGAAGCATGAGTGAGAATGAGGAGATATTTTCCTCATTTGTTCAATTTCTTTATGAGTTAAAATTGGTCATTCAACAAGATACCATTTTATGTTTTTTGATAATCAAACTAATCCCCGAGGGTTGGTGGAGCACGTTTAGAAACTAGGGGCCGTCTCTCTACACACATCACGTTGTCACACGCTCATTGCTAGACCAAAGTCCTGGGGTCAAAGAAAAAAAGAGAGAGACCCTCTTTTATTTGCAATTTTTTTTTAAAACAGAAGATAACATGATGCAAAAGAAAATTTTGAACATACATACACCCAAACAAGAAACACGAGCTTTTTCCTGTGATTTTTTTCTTTTTAGTTTTGTGTGGGGGGGGAGGGGGGGGGATTACCTTCACCCGATAGCCACGCTCCATCATTCGTTTAACCATATCTGCTTTAATTTGCAAGTCTTTCTTTTCCTGAATTAAAGGAGACAGACAATTAGTTTTCAATGCATCTAACTAAGATCCCAAACCCCACTTGTAAGATAACACTTGGTATGTTGTTGCATCGAAACTAAGAACAGCAGAATCTCAAACAACTTTTTTTATAACAAAATCGCAAAACGAATTTCAATTATGTGGTGTGCTTCCATGGTTTTTTATTCCTCAAAAGGTGCGAATCCTTTTTAAGTTTCTTCTATTCAAGTAATACACTACCCAAAACCAACCAGCTTAGTCATTGATTCAATAAGAAACACCAATTTTTTTGTGCAGACTTTAACAAAAACCTTAGTTCTGTTGTAGTGTAGTCGCATGGAACGGGATCTGAAAAATCAAGATAGATCAGGGGAATGCTATAAAAGGAGGAAAACAAGCAAGAGACTTACAATTTTACCAACAAATCGGACTTCTTTACAATCTCCCTTCTTCAAAGTTAACTCAGACTGCAAAACATTGCATGAAAAATCAGGTGTTGAAAATCTTTAATTAAAACAGAGGCAAAGGGACTGCTAACCACTGCACAGTGTCCCTTTACATCTGATTTTTATGCATGCCAGATTTATTTGATTCTTGCTAATTATCGCAAGGCAAACAAAACACTGCCACAACATTGAAAAGGAAAAATCATTTATGCATAGGACATGCATGATTAAAATGCTTGCTTTTAATAATTATAAACATACATCAAGTATGAATATCATCATTAAAGATGCAGTAGCTGAACAAGCGAATCCAAGCTTCAATTCTATAGATCACGTGACTTTAAGGAATTAGCTTGAATAAAAGAATTGATGTAGCTTCATTGAGTTCAACTCCATCAGACTTTCTCAAAGTTGAGCTTCAACTACACATGGTAGGCTTTCAAGCTCAAACAATTTTATCTTCACTATTAATACCCTATTCATATGTTGTTAAAGCTAACGACTGAAACATATACAACACAAAACACCAATTAACTGATGCTAGCAACATTGCAAAACACAGGCATTAGGAATGGAGAACATGCCTTGTTTTTTTTAGCACTCTCCTTCATTTGTTGTTTATATTTTTCTTTGTGGTAGTCCATAATTCTGCAGACAGGTGGTTTGCTGTTCCGTGCCACCTGCAAAATCACAAAACCCAAATTATGGAATCACATATTATTAAATGGTTCTGCCTTATCGGAATAATCATATTTTACACCTAATAGACCCCTTCCCTTCTATCTTCCCTATTAATGTTGGATTAAACATATAAGCAGAAGCAAACAACAGTACAGAGAATTGCAGAAAAATGGATCAGCAACACCATCTTTTCCTGAAGATTAAGGTCCAGACACATCTTTTGGCAAGAGAAGAGGTAACATTAGAGAGATAATTCACATTAGTAGAAAACAGCTTGATTTTACAAACTTTCTCTTTCCTTATTTGACCATCTATTTGGTATATGATAAAGAATACTAATGAAAATTTGATAATTATTTCTTTGAAGCTGGTAACTTTGAAAATTTGATTAATTCACATTTTGCTTTCTTGTCTTGCCAGAAAATAGCGAGAAGCATACAACATCCAGTAACAGAAGTTCCCTTATCCTAATTTTGTAAGTTTCAGGAACCAAAGATGACGTATTTGATATTCAAACACCTCATCTTCAAATATCAATATTACATCAAATTGGTTGTAAGACTACTCTTATGGGCTTGTGTTAAAATAAGACTACCTTTTCAATATGATCTTCTCCTAGTAGCAAGGAAGCCAAGAAAACATTTTGGTATACATTTATTTCAAGTTTAAACAACAGTAAGTCCTTTGTTTTTCTACAAACTGGACGTCTTTATGCTCAAATCTTCTCAAAGCAATCATCTTATTCAGTCCATGAACAGATATCAGTCACATTTCGCCGACGAACTATGTACATAAGACCCAAAAATTGCAACAGAATCAAATTAACAGGAAATTTTAAATCATGGAGTTTTTAGTGTCTATTGTAGATGAGTTGACAACTAAACCAAAATAAAATTCACCGGATCGATGAAATCAATTCTTTATGATTTTCTTGTTAGTGCCACTAAATGGCATATTGAGCTGCTTTGACATGAAATCAGAAATGATTAGTGCAGAATAGAATAATACAATACATGATATGAGGAGTGCAGAATTCAGGAAAGGAAAGAATGATCTAGGGACCAATGGTCCCTATCAACAAGAAACGAGCAAGATCATTAGATCAATATGACAGACTTGCTCAGTCATCACCACATTCAAGGTAACAAGGTCTTCAACAAGAAAGTTTATATTCCTCATTGTGTTTTCATGTTATAATAAGCACTAATTTGATGCTTGTGTTTGTTTATCCCAGTACACTTTCCTATCAGCAGTATCGCTCTTGTTACTGTACCCAGTCTCATGATTTTATTTTATTTTTCAAACTGGTAAGATGTAATGAGTCTCACGACTGACACTTCTTTACCTCCACCAAATCAAGATTGAGACTTCTTGCAAGTTCCAAAGCTTCACGTACTGACACTATGCGATGACCTACAAAAATGCAAAGAATGAGACCTAACTAGAACAAAAACTGTATCATATAATAGCAACTAGTACAACACTGAGTTCCGAGATATGAGTATAAAGTTCGAACAACGGGAACCGCTTGACTTAAAACTCATAGTACTAAAGCTCCCTTATTATATTTTCAAACAGAATTTATGGCAGAGTAATACAAGAAAAGTGTACAACGAAAAAGGCCACAAATGACTAGGTCACAGGCTTGTTGATACAGAAGGCTAGGCAAAGCAAAAATATGCTAAGTTTTTTGTGCAGCTCAGAATTTTTTTTTTCTTTTGTGAATAGGTTAGAATTGATTTTCTACTCTGATTTAGACCCATTTCAAACTCTTCAAGATTCGGCTTTACAGTTCAAATTTTAGATTCATATGATTACTGGTTTTGTAATTCGAAGAGTTCTTGAATAGAGCATCTCAAACTTGATGAAAGGCGCCCTTAGCCTGGTCCAGAATTTCAAAAGTAACAAGCTTTGAATACTATATATAATGCTTGTTATGTATTAGAGCATCCAACAATTTTGCAACACATTTTAATATTTTCTGTGATGCATAAAGAATGTTTCATTAAGCTTTCAACCTTCTGCACATGTTAACCCAGCACCAAACTCTTGCTGACATCTTGGTTCTCTGCTAAAATGCTTTGCTATGTTTTCAAGCCATGGCAATTAAGAAATTAAAGCAACTAAAGTGTTCCTTTTGAATCTGTTCCATTTAACACAACAAACAAGTGGTCAAACGATTCTATCCTGCTTAATTCACAATCACACGATACTTCTTGTTCCATTAAGTAACTGTAGTCATGACATGCCAAAAATGAGTGTTCTAGCTATTGATATGACTGTAAAATATTCATACCCCAAGATCTGTCTTTTTCATTATCATTTTTGAGCTCTCCAAAGAGAGCTGTTTATCGTGACTTCATTGGATAGGACAACCGTATTGAAATTTGGAAATCCGATTCCACAAAAATCATATCTCCCTCAACATTAAGCACAGTATATACTGTAGTTCAATACAACATTATGACGAACTTAGCGTCATGCTTCATAAAAATTCGACTTTCCTTCTTCATGAAACAAATAGAAAACAATAACAATCACAAAGGAAAAAAAAGGTGAAGTTCATCATAAAATCACCTTCGTCATCAACAAGCCTAACAACATCTGCTGTGATTTCGCGATTCAATCTAGGACCACTCGTATCGTTCTCCTCCTTCCTCGTCTTCGCCTGCCAAACCAATTACACCGATAACTTACACGCAAGATTCGTGTGCGTATCCATTGACAAAAAGAACTACATGATCTTGACTACTTAGGTACCTGTACAGGTGCAGCGAAACACCTGACACTTTGCGAAAACTCGAACGGACTCTTCGGGATAGTTAAGCTAGAGTTACTGAGAACTCGAGCTAAAGGGTGTGAAGCACTGGCAATGAGCGAATTGGAAATATGGCATTCAAAATAACACCTTTTCAGATGAATTGATAGGTTTTTTATTTTGGAATTCGTCACTCTACACCAAAACGCCATTGTTGTACTTTCACGTACCTTGAAGCCCTAACCCCAAAACACTGCCATTGGAACTTAGGTGGAGAAATATTGCTCCGAAAGGAGAATCGGGTTATGCGGGAGGATCCGAAATGTTCTTTGTAGATAGAACATTTATATAGTTGGGCCTTGTAAAATAATTCAATTTTGGGCTTCTAGTTGGGCCTTGTCAAGTCAATTCATCTGAACTCAATTTTTGGGCAAAAAATTCAGGGAGCTTCCTATTTTGGTCACCCCATTTAACTAGTAACCGCTTTGTATTTAATTTAGGTAAGGAATGTTTTTCTTCGGAAAAATAGCACAACTAGGCAAACATATATATGTATTTATATTATATAACTATACTTTGAAAAAATTATAATTTATAGCTATAGTTAGGTTTTGTTGTTATTCTCTCTCGCCTCTCTTCCTCTCTCTCTGTAATTTCTTGCCAGATATACAATTACATATGTATATCAGCTACATATATACAATTATTTTGATAGATATACATAGTCAATTCGACATATATACATATACAATTCGCCTCTCTGCCATCTCTCGCTCGCTTCTCTCCTTCCTTTCTCGATCTCGCTTGCCTCTCTCCTCTCTCTCCCAATCTCGCTTGTCAGATATACAAATACATATTAGTTACACATATACAATTATTTGATAGATATACACATACAATTTGACAAATATACATAAACAATTTGTCTCTCTCCTCCCTCTCTCGATCTCGCTCGTCTCTCTCCTCCCCTCCAGGTCATATAGCTGAGGTTATATCATGTAATTATGTAAAATATAATTATTTAACCATATTAAATTTCAAGTCTAGGTTATTTACGAAAATTCCCCATTTTCTTTCTCTTCTTTTGTTTCTGCTTTGAAAGCATGCACACATGACTAAACTTTTAGTTAATTTCTACCTACAATTCAATCATACATAACTGAAGTGCAAATATAAAAAACAAAATTAAATTTATTGTTATTTTGATAAATTAATTATTGAAGTTTATTCATCATGATACATAAAACTTGTATTTCAACATTAAGTTTATTTGAAATAGATTTGAATGTTGAATTTTAAAGAACAAAACCATAATTATTATTATGGAGAAATTATACTGAGAGACACTAAACTTAAAAAATTACAAAAAAAATAGCCCTCATTGTATAGACATGTATAGTTGGTGTATATTTGTGTATCATAATGTATATTTTGTGTATAGCCCATTTATAAGTAATATACATTGTATAGAAGTGTATACTTTCTATAACTTTTGACAAACCATATTGTATAGTCATGTATAGTTTCGGTGATTTTAGGCTATTTTTTATGTAAATAAAACATGGGCTACTTTTTTTGTAAACATTTTATTTTTTTGTATATACATGTAATTTCCCCTATTATTATTCTACGGAGGGGGCAGCCAATCACACATGATTCGACATTGTAGCAAATTTTAAGTACAAACATACATGAATAAACAAAAGATGTACTAAATGAGTTTGTTAGATTTATTGTTCTTTTGACAAATTGAAGATATAGGGTGATAAATAGAATTATTCAAATTTGAACTTTTTTGGAGAAGATTTTGATGTTATTAATTGTTGAAATTCAAAGAGAAAAAAAATTGATGAAACAAATTCAAATCGACCTAACATTTTATTCCATTCCTATTGTGAATATATTCTTCTCACATATGCAACATCTGACTATTGTTCCAAACATGTATTATGCCTTCACTTTCTCAAAAACTTGCAACAGGTCACCAATTATACATGCATTCATATAATAAATCATGCCAATTGCATGTGTAATGTTGATTAATTTATAAATCATGTTCTTACAGCCCAATAAATGGTTTTTATACAAAAAAAAAAATTCTACTAATGAGTGGCATAAATATTCTACTTCAAATAGGCACTATTCCTTTTTTCAAAATTCTTACTAATAGGTTTACTTGTATATATATATATATTTGGATTTTATCATGTAATATGGAGCATAAAGCAGAGGAAAATGGTTATTTACACATTCATATTCATGTAATTACTTCATTCGTCTTAAATTTTTAAGGTTTTTTTCCAAGGTTCAAGATAGTTAAATTGTTCAAAGTTCAAGATGAATATTTAAATTTTATCTTTGAATATTTTTCTTAATATTCGTGTATTGCCTCACAAATTCAATTAAAATGAAACGGCGGGAGTATATAAGAGGAAGGAATAGTGTATACAAACGATAGAAATTAATAATACATAGAAAAAATACAAAAATATTTAGCATTAACTAATCATGATTGTTATATAGTGTCTTTATTTTTTTCTTAATGCATGACATACACGAAAGAGTAGAATGTGAAACACACATACTGTTGGGATATATACTATTAACCATGGAATATATACTATTAACCATGAGTTTAGATATAGTATTTATTATAGAACAATTGTTTATTCAATTTT